>JANAVB010001396.1:2276095-2584813 GCA_029216955.1 Iris pallida | reverse complement strand
TCCAAGAACTTCCTCACATACCCACAAATAAGTCTTATTAGCGACGCTATATGTCGCTAAACGAAAAAAAATGTCGCGATTTCATTTAGTGATGAAATCTCCATGTCGCATATTACCTAGTTACT
Source organism: Iris pallida (assembly GCA_029216955.1). Classification (NCBI taxonomy): domain Eukaryota; kingdom Viridiplantae; phylum Streptophyta; class Magnoliopsida; order Asparagales; family Iridaceae; genus Iris; species Iris pallida. The sequence goes on along the minus strand of JANAVB010001396.1, from coordinate 2,584,688 downwards.
AACACAAAAAACGTCAATGTTCGTCGCTATGGCGACGTTACTTTGCGACGCCAAAATCGCTAGCTTTTTAATGGATAGCGACGTTTGCCGACGAGGCGTTGCTAATTAGCGACATATTTTGTTGCTAATTATCGTTGGCAGATCAGCGGTTAGCGACGTAATCTGCGACGTTTAGTGACGTACAATCTGACATTTTGGGTTTGCCACGTCACGATATTAGCGACGTCTGGCGACCGTCAGCGATGTCTCCGACACAGGCTAGCGACGTTCAGATACGTGAATAGCGACAAAATTAGCGACGTTTGTTAACTATTTTTGCTGACATGTCGAGTTTGCCATGTCAGCAAGATAGCGACGTCTAGCGACTTTCTGTGACGTTTGCTTTTCAGGTTAGCGACGTATCGATACACGTTAGCAACGTACTCTGGCGTTGCTATCCGTCGGTAAACGTCGCTAAGCGTCGCTAACTTTTAAAATAAATTAAAAATAATTATGTTTGCTTTTCCATCAAGAATCTACCTACATTTTAAATGACAGTTTGCAAATAATAGACCCGGAGCAACCCTCTGTAGAATTTTCTGGGTTCGTCGACCCCTTTGGTGGAACACTTAACACCGGTAAAGCAATATAGAGACAAATGATGAAAATGTACTACCAATAATCAAATAAATAGAATCTAACGATCAGAAAGACATGAAATAGCCGGGTGGAGACAAATCCATACCAAACGACTATAAAAGAGTTTGTTCGATAATGTTTCAACAATGAGTCAACATAACACAAACTGTCACTAATCTATAAAATAAATACATAAATACAAACAATGGATCAACAAATAACAACACAACATAAAAATAAGTCCAATAAAGGACTACGCCTGGTCAGGAGGAGGAGGAGCAGTCCTTGCATCTAGGACAACATGAACCTATACTACGTCGGTGTTAGCGTCACCAGCAATGACTCGACAATAGGAGGAGAAGGCAGTAGAATCGATCTAGTCGGTGTGGATGCGGACGCACGACCAAAAAGTGTCTGCTCCATGGCTAGCAGTCTAGAGTTGGTGGGATCCATAACAGCCGTCAGCCTCGAAAGCTGATCGCCCATGGCCACCCAAGACCCTGCACCGTCCGAATGGTAAGATCCGTCCTCTCCTGTACCGCCTGAACGGTACGATCCGTCCTCTCGCTCGTCTCCCTAATGGTGTGCTCGAGCATAACAAATCGTGCGGTGAGCGCCGCATCATCCGTCTGCGGCTGAGACTAGGCTGCTCTGAAATCTTCCGTAATAGCTCGTCACGCAGCTCAGTAACCTGGCGATAGGGTTCTTCCACTCAGGCCGACCCCTGTGAGGACTATGGGGAATGCACACTGGCAAAGGGGGCCCTGGATGACTGCGTCGCCACAAAGATGCCGTAAGATCCTGTACCGTAGTACGTACCTCTCTGAAGACCACCAACGGCGGTCATCCAGAGCTCGTCCAACACCCGAGCTGGAGGGGTTGCGAGGAAGTACCAGCCTCTCCTCTGTAGGTGCACTCTAACGCTCTAGCCTAAGATACTCATCCTAGAAAAGTATGCATCTCGATAAGCATAATATTTACTACCAACCTAGTTGTTTCCCGTCTATGGATATATTGCATATTTCTTAAGTAATACTAAAGTTAGTGACACGTAAAGTAATACTTACATAGCTCTGCATGGCCCTATCATCGATTAGCTTTCCGTCCTTCCGATGGGTGGCCAGGAAGACGGTCACCATGTTCGGGTTCTCACTCCTCATTATCTGTTATAATAATATGTCTGTTATTGAAATTGAACATTTTATTCCTATTTTCATTAAAATAATATATTATAGTAAATATATACTAAGCGACGGAAATGTTTCGTCATGGGAATCGAGCCACACACCACTTCCCTGTCCTCGTCCTAGCCGCCTTTGCCTTCTCCGACCGTTCCTTGTACCTAGGATCGTCGAATCTAGCCCTCATCGCAGTCCACTGCTCGGGCGTGATCCAACCTTGGATCGGTCTTCCAGAGCGCTCTCGAGCCTTCTGGTCGTCGATCGCATCTCGGATCAACTTGGCGGCAACGGCAGAAAATTGCTTCTCGATCATCTCAGCCTGGTGTGGTAGATAAAAATATATTTTCTACAAGAATTAAATTAGTTAGTTATATACTATGCATAAAAGATGATTTATATTAAAAGAAATATACTTTAGTTACCTTGAAGTGGGCAAGCCAGATTGCCTTCCTCTCGTCCGAGACATCCGAGTAGTTGATCCAACCCACCGTAGTTAGACCTCAGAAATAGTCCCAATGCCCTCTGAATTGACGAAGGACGATATGTACACAATTCATGAATATATATATGTATAAATTGATGTTAACTAATTAACTTACTTTGTAGGTCCGTCAGACCAAATCTCCATCCTCGTCTCATCCGGAGGGGTGCATGGGGGATCGCTCGGATCATATGGAGACGGAGTAGGTATGACCTTCTCCACCCACTTCTCTATCTCCATAGTGCCGTCAGCATTCGAAACGCTGGACGAGGTAGTCCCAGGCCTGGAATTGTCCGTCCCAGGAGTACTGCCACGTTCCATCGCCGCAGTCGGAGATGTGACTGGTCGGTACACTGGAGTACTAGGAGACGAGGGTCCGGAACCATCATCGGTAATGGAGTAGCACTCCGTCCACCGCTGGAACCTCTACCGGCACGGGATGCTCCTCTACCAGTGGAACCTCTACCGGCACGGGATGCTCTGAGGTACGATCCTCTTCGTCCTGCCATACTTGATAAAAGTAGATATATACAAGAAGTGAAATACATATTCTAAATAAAATCTGCATGCAGTTAATATGTCACAGTTTATAAAAAATAGACCCGGAGCAACCCTCCGTTGAATCTGCATGCAAGTACGAATGTAGTTTTAGAAAGTTAGTTAGGATTTGAAGACCCTCTTCTTATCAAGAAGAGAAGGAAGAGACATGAAAATCTTACGAAGTTTTGGAGTAGGAATGCTTGATGTTGTACATCATAAATTGCTACGATCAAGTTGAGATTTGCATATGCATGAAAGAAACATAGAAAAATGTGCAAAGATCATTTATTTATTTATTTTATTGATACGGGAATCTTATACTGATATAGTAGAACCAACACCATATATCGTAGGATATAATCTTACCGAAAGATCAAATTGGCTCAAGTTGGTTGACTACCCCCTGATTGAGTCAGACCCCTAGTGGTTGATACTCAGTTCATCTTACATTACATACTCCCGAGATATCTTAAATGCTAGGAATGAGAAGAGTGAGAGTTGAATTTCTTTTCCTATACATCAGGTGATCCAAAATAATAAGATGTTGAAGGTGTCACGCCCCAGAACCAGAATACCGGAGAGCGGAGAATGACTCAGCCAGCTACGTATTATGGGTAGATGAATACCGTATAATACGATCAATGCTATCTAAAAGACGAGAGGGTGCATACTACATGAAAGTCTCACTAGGGTTACTCAACATCTATTGTCTCAATCATTCAAAAAAGAAGCAGTAATAGAGAACATGTAAGATAAAACAGTAAGGCGTCCCAAACGCTCAGTCAAAATGTTCTTGAGATCTGGCTTTACAAAACATAGCTAGATATGACAAGGTATACGCAATCGTTATCAGCTGCAGTCTGACTTAGTTACAATTATGTAAAGTAAGCGCAAGACAGTCCGACTAACATGTCGATGCCAAGCGACAAAATGTAAAGTAAGTAGTAAAACGAGCAGGGAAGCAAGGAACCCACTCGTGTCCTTCTGCGATCATCTCTCTAGTATTGACCATCTTGGAGGTGGAACTAAGCTGATCCTCGGAAGCTGGCTCTAAATCTGGCCATGCAAAACCAGAGAGGTTAGACCTCAAATAGAAAGTACCACAAGAAGCACGACATGAAGAATTAGAGCCAGTGGTAAGAGTTAAGAATATGATAAATAAGTCTCCTTGCTACTGGGATTCACACAATCACGACACTTCAAACCAACTTCCCAACCAATAAGGACATAAGTTGACCCGTCATGTCCTGACATTCTGATCATCTCAGTAGTTAACAGAGTAGGTACAACACACAAAATAATTAATTTAAATGGCAATAAAAACTACGGCTTGCTAACTGTAAGTTCTAAGTTGTCCTGAAATATGCAATAAGGGATTCCTTAGTTCTTACAATGTACAAGCAAGGCTAGTCTACCCAATAATCAATTGTGCCAATCATGAATTAGACGTGTCCCACGGATTCCCGTCATCAATATATATAAAAATATAAACAGATACCACTCCATGCCCGTGTGGCAGCGTTACAGTATCTGTGGGAACCAGCCGGCATGTCGGGGCACTAATTGTCCCGAGATGGCTGCCATGTAAGAACTCGGAAATCCATTCTCTCCATGCAATCGTTATTTTATTTAACTTAATAGTCCCTATGTTAATTGAAATCTCATGCCATGGATCATGGTCATTCAGAATGAGTACTTTCGTACAGAGTACGATATGCGTAACTCTACAACGATGCCCGTGTGGTTAGGTTGTAGGTCTTACATATAAGCTAATACACAATCAAATCTAGCCATAGAATAATCATGCCTTGACTGTAAGGTACACATGCTGCTTTTGTAGAAAATAAGTTAACGTATGCACGTATCCATATGCCAATGTTCGGGATCGACTAGTCGATTGCAATGGTTCATGGTTAATATATGAACGTGTCTCATTCAATTCAATAAGACGACTAGCCAGTCTTTTAGTTTCAACTAGGAACACATTAGTCAAGGTAACAATCAATGTCAATTCATGACAAAGCATGAAAGTCAAACTAGTATTTAGTATGGTCGAGTCTATAACTCTCAGGGTTAAGTTCCAGTCGTACTGGGTATCCATAAAATAATCGAGACACAGTGCACACTCCACACAACATATATATTAAAATATTAACATATCATGATTATATCGAGTTCATGTCAAAAAGGCGTAAGATATAATTAGGGGTGCCATGCGCCCAATAAAGGTGAATCTAGGGCAATGGATGCCAGGGCCATACTACGTCGGGCAAGGGGTAAGATACGCTAGTGCTAGGAAGCCTCTGGGCAGAGGAGTACGCCAAAGGAGTACATCAAGGCAAGGAGTACGCGTAAAGGAAATACGCGTAAAGGAGGTACGCATAAGGAATAAAGTTTACGCATGAAAGAAGTATGCCAAGCCAGAGGAGTACGCGTAAAAAATATGCGTAAAGAAAATACGCCAAACCAGAGGAATACGCGTAAAGGAATACGCCAAACCAGAGGAGTACATGTAAAGAAAATACCCAAACCAGAGTAGACTTTATTTTACGCGTAAATAGTCTTGACTTGCGTAATCCAGATTTCACGCTGACACAAATAAACGTGGGCGTAGAGTTTGATACTACGCTGGCACGGGTAATCGTGGGCGTTAAGTTTGATACTACGCTGGCACGAATAAACGTAGGCGTAGAGAACCTCAGAACTCCAAATTCAGTGAAACCCTCAATCTAAGCCAAAAATGGGACTTCCATAGATCAAATCGGGTATAACATAAATCTCAACAACCTGGAACGATCAAAACTTAAAAAAGAAAGTTTGATAGATCAAAACCACCAAAATCCAAAATGATAAATTTTTAGATCTACAAAAATAAAACTTCAAAATGCAAACTGTCAAGATCTAAACTATCTTAGAATCACGAGAGGAAGGTAAATGAACCATAAAAATGGGTCCTCATGTGGAAGCAAGATTGTACTTGCTAAGCTCTTGGTAGGTGGAGAGAGTTATGAGGAAGAAAATGAGAGTAAATGAGAATAAGTGAAGAGAGAAAGTAGTTGGGCTTTAAATGAAATGGTGGTAGGTAGGGTTGGGTTCATGATGAACCACCCTAAACCAAAACAAACCAACCCAAGCCGAACCCAAGTCAAAATAAACCAAAAGCTAAGCAAAAGTAGAAAATAAAATACAAAAAATAATTAGCATAAAATTAAAGAATTAAATACAGAACAAATGCATGATAAATATTAAATAAATACATTCAAACAGTACACGTATTAAAATACGTATTCTGGGAACGGAGAGTGACATCTCTACCCTCCTTAGAAAAATTTTGTCCTCGAAATTTCAAATCCAAGCAGGCCAGAAACATCAAAGCTAGACTAATCCAAGTACAAGCAATTCTAGCGAGCAAGCAGACATTCTATAATATCAATAACAAGTAATATATATTTATTTATCAATCTACGATATCAAGAATTTCTACTCATAGGGTGATAAGCATGATGAATCAAGACAATCAAGGTACACGGAAAGAATATATCTTGTAGTCAAATGGGTGTGGATACCGTGATCGGATATCATCCTCACGTTCCCACGTTGACTCTCCTAAGGAGTGATGACCCCAAGCAACTCGGACAAGGCTAATTGTTCGATTCTTGAGTATCTTCTCCTTCGATCCAAAATGGACACAGGCTGCTCCTCGTAAGACAGGTTGGTACCCACAACCAGCTCATAATGATCGAGACATGGCTTGGGTCCGATACATACCTACGCAACTGAGATACATGAAACAAATTATGCACCTCTCGTAACGAAGGTGGAAGGGACAAACGATAAGCAACATCGCCTACCCTATCGAGGATAACCAATGGGTCCACGTATCGTGGACTCAACTTCCCACGAACGCCAAATTAATGACCCCACGGGTAGGTGAGATCCGCAAGAACACGTGATCCCCAACAAAAATTCTAGCGGCCTACGATGTTGGTGTACCCAATGACAATGCTGATCTTGCGCAACTCGAAGTCGCTCTCTAATCCCCTTAACCACTTCAACCGTCCAAACAATCATCTCTGGACCTAACATCTTCCTCTCCCCGATATTATCCCATATCAGTGGCGACCTACACTTCCTACCATATAGTGCTTCGAATGGCGCTATCTGGATACTGGCTTGATAACTGTTGTTGTACGAGACTTCGACTAAGTGCAGGTGACTCTCCCAAGATCCTCTAAAATCTAGGGTGCAAGCTCGTAACATATCTTCTAAAGTCTGAATTATTCTTTCTGATTGTCCATCTTTCTGTGGATGGTAGGCCGTTCTAAATCTTAACTTGGTACCCAGGTTATGATATAGACTCTTCCAAATATGATGTAAAACGGATATCTCTATCTGATACAATACTGACAGGGATCCCATGCTGCCTGACTATCTGCTGTATATACAACTCTGCCAACTTTTCTGTAGATTGCCCTACTCTAAAAGGAAGAAAATGTACTACTTCGTAAGCCGATCCACTATCACCTAAATAGCATCTTTACCACTTGGTGATCTCGGTAAACCGGTCACAAAATCTATTGTGATATGCTCCCACTTCCATTCCGGGATAGAAAGCGGTTGTAATAATCCAGCTGGCCTCTGTTGTTCTGTCTTCACTTGCTGACATATTAAGCAACGAGAAATGAATCTAGCTATCTCCCTCTTCATTCCGTTCCATCAAAAGTGCTGCTTGATATCTTTGTACATTTTGGTCCCTCTGGGGTGTATAGAATACTGAGAACTGTGGGCTTCTGTCATAACTCATGTCTGATATCTCCACTAGGCACACATAGACATGATCCAAATCTAAGTGTACCATCTTCGTAATTTTTATCTCCTTCCTGAGTCCTGACTCACATTCTGTCCTAAGCTTCTGAATTCTTGGGTCCCGTGCCTGAGCTGCCTTGATCCTGTCTACCAAGTCGAACTGAAGTCGTAGACTTGCCAAAATTCTTATATCACTAGGAAGTATAATCTCGATGCCCATCTCTTGAAGATCTTCTAAAATGTGTTTTTGTGATGTCAACATAAATGTGCCGCCTCTCCTGCTAGAGCGTCTGCTACCACATTAGCCTTGCCTGGATGATACTGAAGCTCTACGTCGTAATCCTTGATCAACTCTAACCATCTTCTCTGTCTCAGGTTCAGTTCCTTCTGAGTAAAGATGTACTTCAGACTCTTGTGGTCTGTGTACATGTCCACTCGATCACCGTACAAGTAATGCCTCCATAGCTTCAAAGCAAATACTACTACTACTACTGCCAACTCCAAGTCATGAGTCGAATAATTCTTCTCGTGGTCTCTAAGTTGTCTAGATGCATACGCTATCACCTTTCCATGTTGCATTAGGACACACCCAAGTCCCTTTCCTGACGCATCACAATATACAGTAAAACCTCCGGGTCCAACCGGTAACGTAAGAATAGGTGCCGTGATCAACTTCTGCTTTAAATTATTAAATGATGTCTGGCATTCGCCGACCAGACGAATGGCATATCCTTTCGTGTCAAGCGGGTCATGGGTGCTGAGAGTCTTGCAAAGTCCGATATGAGCCTTCTGTAATATCCTGCCAGCCCCAAGAAACTTCGCATCTGCTACGGTCTTAGGCATTGGCCAATTTTCTACTGCTTCTACTTTCTTGGGATCCACTACTACTCCAGCTCCTGATATGATGTGCCCAAGAATGAAATACGATCCGTCCAAAACTCATACTTGCTGAGCTTGGCGTACAACTGGTTCTCTCTCAGAACCTGTAACACTTTCTTGAGGTGATCTTCATGCTCTTCATCACTAGCTGAGTATACGAGAATGTTGTCGAGGAATACAACAACAAATTTATCTAAGTACGGTATAAAGATACGTTCATCAAATCCATAAATATTGTTGGAGCATTGGTCAAACCAAACGACATTACTAAGAATTTAATGTCCGTACTTCGACCTAAATATTGTCTTGGGAATATCCTCTTCTCGAACTCTAACTTGATGATACCCTGATCGAAGGTCTATCTTGGAGAAAACCCTTGCTCTTCTCAACTGATCAAACAAGTCGTCGATCCTTGGTAGTGGGTACTTATTCCTTACTGTTGTCGTATTGAGCTTTCTGTAGTCAATAACAATCTTGATGACCCATCCTTCTTTTCTACATGTACCACTAGTGCTGCCCATGGTGATTCGCTAACTCAAATAAACTTCTTCTCCTTCAGTTCCTCTATGTGCTGATACACCTTGGCCTGCTCTGAATCTGCCATTTTGTAAACTCGATCTGATATCAGTTTAGTTCCAGGTGCCAACTCTATACTAACTCAATATTCCTAACCGGTGGTAGACCTGGAAGTTCTTCGGAAAATACATCAAGAAACTCTTCAACTAATTTTGGGACTTGAACTTCTTCCATTGCCGTCACTACTCTTTGTTTATGTTGGTAGATCTCTGATCTGACTAAGGTAAACCGCTTCATGCCTGAATATTAAAAGATACACTCCCTCTACGATAATCTATTGTCGCATGACTGTCTTTCAGCCAGTCCATGCCTAAGATAACGTCGAAATTACCAACAGGAAATTCTATCAACCTGGCGGGTAAGGAAAGCCCACAAACTACAACTCTACACGCTAGAATAACTCTACTAACTCCTACGAGTCCATTACCAATGAGTATATTCAACCTTCTGAAATGCCTCAATTTTATTCCTAGTTGTCGCAAATTGTGCAGATATAAATGAGTGTGATGCTCCCGAATCAAACAATGCTAATGCGGGATATGAGGCGACGAGAATGTTACCTGCCACAATATCTCTCGATGTCAATGCTTCTTCTAAGGACAGATTGAATGCCTGCCCTCGGCCTCCTTGTTGGTTCCCATGCTGCGGCCTAGCCTGGTATTGCAGCCGGCCCCTGCCTTGGTGATGCTGGGTGGTCTGTTGTTGTTTTTGCATCGGCGGTCCCTGCTGCGAAACACCTGAGCCTGTGACAACAACGAACGCTGTGCCAACGGTCTCACGCTACCGCTGGTCCTTGATATTGGCCTGTCTCTGGTGCTGGCAGCACAGAAAATTGTTGCGTGGTCCTCCTAACCTCGAATTCATGGGACAGATGGAAACCTGATGATCTGGACTTCATATCAAATACTGTCCGTTCAATGACCAACACACACCTCTATGTGCCCTGCCTTCCCATAATAAGTACAGCCCGCTGGGGGTTGCTGGTTCTTCCTCTGCTGCTATTGTTGCCTTGCTGGGGGTGTTGGCCCTCGTATTGCCACATCGTGAATGCGAATGCCAGGGGTTGTGTTGTAACTTGGGCGTTGCTCCCCCTCCTCCTTCAATCTGATTGTGAGATCTCTTCTAACCTCCAGTCCTAGATGTGATCCTCTGGATGGTGATCTCATGCCTTCGGATTGCCGTCAATACCTCATCGAAAGTATGGTAGTTGTGCCCCTCTATCAATGCAAGAGTTCAAGAAGAAACCCTTGCTGAAACCTCATAGCCCTCTGTCTCTCCTTGCTATCATCTCCGGGCAAACCTACTCAGTCTGCAGAACTATGTTGCATAAGCATCCACTGTCTTGCGGCCTTTTTGAGGTTGATAAACTTCTGATGTTGTCCCGCTTTTCGGATACGAGACGTGTCCAAGCCAGCCTACGCGCAGAGTCGGCGGTAGAACGCTGTCAAGCCTGCAAGAAATAAATGCTCAAATAATACATTTGATGCTCATTCACATTTCTACATTTATTACAACATTCTCATCATTTAAAATTAAAGGAAATACAAGATTTTACAATTAATAAAAATGGTACAACTGCTATCTATTTCTAGGTTGTCTTCAGCATACCCAAGTCTTCCCCAGTGCTAAGAGTGATGGCGGCTAAACCTGAAAAATGTTGGTTTTCAGTCAGGAATGAACAAGTACACAAACCGACGACAATGCGAAAACACAATAGAATTAACAAGACATGAAAATAGCATATAAAAATAAAAACTGGAAGATAACTGATGTCATAGCACGATAGAGAAGTAAACAAGGAAAAACTAATAAAAGACATCTATCTAGGTGGTGTGAAATATCCGTTTCAACATGTGGACGGCTAGGGGGTAAATAAGGCACACTGCATGTCGTGCGTAGCGGCTAGCATTCAAGAATAGACATATTGGGATATTTCTGGGTAGTCCACATATATACTAAGATATTTCCCCTCCGACTACTTTGTGTGATGAACGTGTCAACAAGCAGCAAGATATATGTATAGACATGAAATGGAAAGACTACTACGAATCGAAAAGCAATCAGAAAGTGCACTTGCCTGAGGTCCTTAGCTGGTGAAACCGATAATTCGTTGCGTTTGGAATAGTCCACTTAGCCTAGGGTAATGTTCGGGTTGCAAAAATAGGAAATTATCGATTAGTTACAATTTAAGATAATATAAGGGAATTTATAACTTAGAGGAAGAGTAATTAATTAGAAGGATATGATTAGAAAATACTTATCATATATATAGAAAACTATAGTTTGATAATCAACCTATTATAATCAACAAAATCTATTAACTACTTAAAACTTAAAAATTGATTTTTAGAAAATATACAGTTTTTCAAAATATGATTTCTTTTTATTAATTATCTTAACTATATAAATATCGCTTTATATCAAAACTATTTAATTAGACAAAATACAACAGCAATAATTTAAATATAGAAAATTTGTAATAATAATCGTAAGCATGTACGCATTAAAAATATATTAGAACTAGAAATATCCAAATTAATAAATCATTTGTCATACATTTCTACCGAATCTAAATATTAACATTTAGATTAAAGTACAAAACTATTTATTAATATACGAACAAATAGAAGTTATTCCTAACCTCTGGGCTTAGCCCAGCCCACAACATTATATTAAGAAAACATATTGAACCCAAAGTCCAAATATACAATTGTTTACAATATAATTCATGAAATTATTAATTATATCTTTGCTAATAATTATAGTAGGAGTACAATCTATTGACATTACTTTTAATAATACCCATAACAAAATACTGTTATCTAAAATTAGTGTACAAAATGCTTACTAAAACGTAAAACCTAAGTCAAACCAGTCCACGGCATAATGGCCCAATAATCTTATCCAATAGCCCCAAAATAAATATTAACCAGAAAAATACTTTTAACTATAATAAAGCCCAATACAAAACCCAAAGATAAAGCCCAAATATATATGGTTACAATATCTATAATTGTTGAAACTAGGCCCAATACCTTGGGTTTACTCAAACATAAAACAAAATTAAAATAAAAGTTAATACAGAACCCAGAAATGAAAAAAAGGGCAGAGAAGAGGGAGATAATAATATTGAGAAGGAAGAGATGAGGAAAGGGAGGAGTAGAGATCGAAAGAGGGGCTCACCGAGGGAAAGGAGAGGCGGAGCTCGACGCTCGGGGGGCACGGCGGCGCGGGAGCGCGAAACCGGAGATCGACAGAAGGCGCAGAGGGCCGGGCTGGCACGGTCTCGATGCACAGGGAGGGTTGTGTCGAACTCAAAGGAGGGGCTGCTCGTCGTGGCTCCGCGGTGGTGTGATGGTCGCCCCCAAGGCGGCGAAGTTGAAGACCGAGCACGGGTCTTGCCGAAGAGTCGGGACGCCGGGGCTGGCGCTGGGTACGAGGCGGCGAAGCCCGGCGTTACCGGTGGAGGGAGGCTTCCAGCGGTGCTCACCACGACGCTGTTGGTGGAGAAGCGCGGCCGGCGCGAAGGTGCGGGTCTCGCCGAGCGGTGGCGAGGAGGAGTTCGAGTCCAGATCTGGAACTCCGGCGTGGTACGGTCGAGTCGTCCGACATTTGGTTCGAAGGTGGGCGGAGCCGTGCGAGTTGTGCTCGGCGGAGACGGCGACGGCGACGCGTTGGTGAGACGAGGAGCAGCAAGGAGGCCCGGTAGGCGAAAACGACCGTCGGCGTCGGCGGGTTAGGTTGGTTTTAATTTGATGCTGTCTCCGGTGTGTCGGACACACTGGGATGGATGTATGGTATTGGTGTGGACTAGACAAGGAATTGGATGAAGCCACGGACACACGGGTCCGGACACGATGATATCTGTGGTGGACACGGACACTTTGGCACATGATCGGTTATTTGCTATTGTTGTTGCTGTTGTAGTCCAGTCGGTCACGTTGACGACCGGTCGATGGCAGGGCGGGGATGAACGGTTGTATGTGCATACAGGTCGGCCAAGGATTGTCGGGGTCGTAGAAACTCATCAACCTCGGGTGTGGTTGGTGACGATGCTACATGGCTCGACGGAAGAGGAAGGCGTGGCTTCGTTCCCAGCAAGGGCTGTCACAGAGCTCGGCATGGTTCTGGTGATGGTGGTAGGGATGATGGTCTAGGAAAAACTTTTGTAGTTGGAAAAGTTTCCTTTGTATACGTATTTTAACAGAGAAGCCTTATATAATCAGACTATAGATAAATGTAAATCCTAGGGAGATTAGAAGTAATACTTTAGTTAGGTTCCTTTCCTGGATTTGAATATACAATCGATTGAAATGATTTAACTCCAAAATAAACCGAAGTCCTCATATAAATTTAAATATAATTTAAATACAAATTATTCCAATCGCAATACTATAGACGGTTACTATAATATAAAATATTATTCTATATTATCAAATAATTTCAAACATACATCCAAATCAAATCAGTGATAAACATAACAACTTTAAAATAATATTTAAAGGTTTATCAAAACAATTTAAGACATATCATTCCAATCATAATATAATTTCTCCCAAAATAATTTAAATTATGTTAGTGTAAATCAAATCTTAATTGAAATAAATAGTTATCATAGTAATTTAAATATAACGATATCATCCAAATAATTAAAATATATTTTATTAATCAAAATAAATTTGCCTTTCAATTCACCTTTGAAATAGTTTTGAAAGTCCAAAATAATGACAACATCTTTATGATGCTAATAAAATTCAAGACTAAAATATTTTTATTACAATAAATTAGTACTTAATATTTATCAATAATTAAAATATTTAATTTTTTACTACGAATCGGTCTAATCGCAATACTATAATGATTGCGATAGTAATAACCAATTTTATCAATTAGTTTAAATTGCGCAAAATCAATCTTCTTTATAAATGAATTTAAAATCAAGGATACTAAATATTCTAAAATTACATATTAAATCATATGAATTTAAAACCAAATCCGAATAATTTTTCTCATAATGATAGGGAATATAGATAATGTATATATTTTGTAAACACCAAATTTTAACTAGTTTCTGATAAAAGAAGTAATTATAAAACCATTCACAAAACTCCACAAAAATTATGGCCACAATAAAAAAACAAATAGATAAAATTCGGGAAGAGGAGTTACAGCTGTAGCTCGAACTGTGCCACAACTCTATAGTACTTCATCTTGAACCTTGCAGTAAAATCATCCCAAGCTATAGGACGTCTGATGCCCACTTTTTGATTTCCACCAATCACGTGCGAGGTCTTGAAGTAACAGCTTCACTTGATCCATACGTTCTTCCGTCGGTACCTTAGCTGTTGCCAAAATAGCCTCGATGTCCTTAACCATGCATCTGCTGAAATAACATCTTCCTTGCCCTCGAAACGATGGGAGTTGTACTTGCAGAACCTGGTTGGCGCCCCTGAGTCAGTCCTCACTCCCCTTTCCAAAGCTGTTTGCAATCCTTGGTTGAGCAATACATTCTGCTCTTGCAGCTGAGTGTGCATGTGTTACTGGGCCAACATCTGATGTTGCTGAGTAGCCATCATCCCTCTTATGATTCCAGAAGGGCTGGTGTCTACTGCCATAGGGGTAGGTGGAACTGTGGTGGTGTTGGAACCTTCGGATACTGTAACGCCCCAGTCCCAAAATATGTAGGACTAGGAACGTGGCATGCCAGCTGCATATATACGAGATACCAATATAGAAATCTCAAATATACACATAAGCTGTATTGTGAATAATAATAACAGACAGTCACAGGTAGAAGCTACATCTCATCTACAGTAAATATAAAGAAAATGGTAACTCATGAATCAAAGTAAATGTCAAAATATAACTGTTGGCCGGGCGGAGACAAATTCACTACCGATTCTGAATAAACTGAAAGGAAATAGAGTCCACCTCTAAGATAAATAGAATAAGAAATGATGACTAAATAGGCTCCTCGACCCAATAGGACAGCTGTGATCAGAAGGTACGACTCGCTCGAGCGTGAAGGATGAGTCTACACCGGAGCCATACTCCTGCGAAAAGTCCTGCACACCTATACCTGGAGAGATCACCAGGTCCTCAGAGGACATAACAAGATACAAAAAGTGCATGCCACATAAACTGAATAAATACTGCTCAATAAGAATAAGTAAAATCAGATCATAACATGGTCCAATACACACCTATTGAACTAGCTTACCATCCCCCAACCAAACAAGGACATGAGATGGTAAACTAATTCACGATGACGTATCTTTCCATGCTATAAATCAATATGGTATCCGGACCCCAACAAGGTTCAATACCTTCTCATCGAAGTAGTAAGCCACACCTACAACCAAATAAGGACAAGATGTGACGAACTAATCCACGACAAGTTATTTTCCAAGTCACGGTCAGATACAAGTACCCAAACCAAAAGTACTCATACCTAACGGATAAAGGTGCCTAACCGTTCTAAGTGAAATGTAGTTAAGAACAATCCTTCCTGCACATGGGCCCTGGCTAAATAGGATCGGCATAGTCCCCCTTGGGCACTAGAGGCCCCATCAGTAAGAGCATGACGTTCCGCAGAATCGCCAGTGGCCATCAGTAATCATGGGTAAGCTGACCCGCGTCTCCGGCGGAGCTCACGGGTTACAAAAGGAAAAGTGCATCGAAGCCCATACGCTAAGGAATTGTCCTCCCGCCCAATGCCTACTATGTTGTATCCACAACAGTGAACCTCTATAACCGCTAAGTCAAACTAGCATGGAACCTCTATTAGTGGTTATTCCTATTGCACGCTTATACGCACCGGTGGCCAGCCAGTCACGCATGTCCGTTCTATATGTGACACACAACTTCATGTTACAACGTGTCAAGGCCAATGAATGCAAACACAAGGTGGTCCCTTAAATCTAGGTTTAATATGTAAGAAAAATAATACACAGCAGAAATATAAATGAACAGTAAGTTCTAACAGGTTATGCCATGTATCACAGTTTATTTTACATAAAGAAAATAATGAACAATGCATGAAATATGAGCTAAATAAATAAACAGCTGGTGGCAAGGTATCTTGCCTGGAGGTAGTGTGCAGAATGGTGAGCCTGCAACTCAAATCGTCAGAATAGGGAAGCACTGAAAGCCAACTTTTACGAACAACCTCGGATGCTGAAATAAACATCACGAACAGTTTGGCATAAAAAAAATACCTAGGAAATGCCTGTCCAAAAGTCTAATTCTGGAACAGGGCAAAATCGTAATTTTGGGTCAAAATGATGTCCGCCGTTGGACCCGTTTTGCACCGAAACGTGTGCCAGAATATGGTCTCTAAAGTCGTCAAACTATATGTCTACGGATACGGTTTGAGGAGACGAACCAAACGTATGTCCAAAGTTGATTCCAGCGGGCCGTGCACAAAATTACCCGTTAGAGTGGGTCACGGGCCCGCCAATTTGGCTTCCAATCAACCTTCTCAGAATCGGACCAAACTTGGCATACAGGACCAAAAAATGATACGGTCCTGATGGTGCAAGTTTGCGTGTCCGACGAACATGCACGAAGTTATGGGCTAGTTTGCAAAACGTCGATACGGGAGTATCTCGGCGGATACGTACTGATTTCGTCATGCACGCGCAAAGAAATCGAGTTCCGTCAGTTCCCACACGTCGGTAACATCCATACGCGCCTTTCGATGCGTATAGTGCTCGACCACGTCGTCCGGTTTGTCGGGGCGCACGCCGTATCGGTTGATTTTGTTAAATTTTACTATTTTAAAAACTGGTTTTTCCCGATCTTTGGGTTCAGAAATAATCGCTTACAGTGCATGAGAATTTAAACTACAAGAAGGTAATTAAGGATCTGTATGTGTTCTCTAATTTTGTTCAGAAATTTACCAAAACCCTCTGCTGGATTGATCAGGATTAGGCATCGAACAGGGGTGGTTGGGCTGTGCTCAAACTGTCCAGAAAACAGTTTTCTCGGTGTTTTCGAGTCGATTTTTCGACCCATGGTTTGATAGCACGGGTTACTACTAGGTGGGATGTCTAGAGGGTCATATAGGCTCTCCAATGCTACTCGCGGTTTCAAAAACGTCGACTATGAACGAAGAATTTAAACGCTGAAGTGGGTACCTCTTCCTGTGCTTCGAAACGGGACTTCTCCATTTCAATGGTTTTCCCGGCGAAACTCCGGCGATTGGGGCGGTGACAGCGGCGAGGTGGGTGCCTGGGGTTGGGGATCACCTCTGGGATCGAGAGGGTGTCTACGAGAGGGGGTTTGATATGGAGAGGTTAGGGTTTCTATTCCAATTGCCCGCTCGGCTTAAACGAACGAAGGGGTCGGGGTCGGGTTTCCATGGTTCATGGCTCCTTTTGGGCTATCTGCTAATAGTTGGGTCTTGCTGGGTCGGGTGCTCCCATTATACTGTTCCCTTTTGGGAACAGTAACCGCAAGCCTTTCACTTTTTTTTAACAACAATATATATATACTCCCATATTTATATATGTATATATACACCATAATATCTAAATATTCTATATATAAAAAATTCCTAAATTCCCAAGATATACTAACATATTTGAATAAATACTTTGTATTTGCCTGTTATAATAACACGTCTATGAAATAGATTATTAAATAAATTACAAAGCTTATTAATAATATACTATAAATTAAAATAAACATACTATTACAATAATAATAATAACAAAATGACAACGAAATAATAGGGGTATGAATATTAGGGGAGTGTAAATAATAATATTACCTTGCCAAGAATATAAATTTTCAGGTCCCATAAAAATAAAAATTTAAATAAACATTAAAAAATAGTCATAATTTGTTTTCAAAATTTTAAAAAAAACTAAATATTTATGTAATAAAATATAAGAAAAAAATCCTCCAAATTTTTGGGGGATTACAGATACTGCGATCCAGCTGCTGGTTCCACTATCACCTCTTCTTGGATGGTATCTTGAGGTAGTACTGGCCTTTGTTGCTGACCATCATGGTTATGTTGTTCGTGTTGCCCTTGTTGTTGCCGTCCAGCTCTGACAGATGCGGACGAGGTGCCCCTAAAAAAGGGACAAGCGAGCAATCAAACAATCGACAGAAAAGATCAATGAAGTCAAAGGATACCAAAATGTCAAGCTAGGGTCGAGAGTAACGAATCATGAGATCAAGGAAAAACATGTGTGATTGAGACATCCTATAAATTAAAACACCCCACAAGTCTGAAATCAGACCTGCATGGGCCACCACTAAAACCTTGTCACGCCCCAGAACTAGAATACCAGAGAGCGGAGGAATGACTCAGCCAGCTACGTATTACGGTAGATAATATCGTATAATACGATCAATGCTGTCTAAAAGACGAGGGAGTGTATACTACATGAAAGTCTCACTAGGGTTACTCAACATTTATTGTCTCAATCATTCAAACAAGAAGCAGTAATAAAGAACATAAATAAAGCAGTAAGGCGTCCCAAACGCTCAGTCAAAATGTTCTTGAGATCTGGCTTTACAAAATATAGCCAGATGATATGACAAGGTATACACAATCGTTATCAGCTGCAGTCTGACTTAGTTACAATTATGTAAAATAAGCACAAGACTTTCCGACTAACATGTCGGTGCCAAGAGAAAAATATAAAGTAATTAGTAAAACGAGCAGGAAGCAAGGAACCCACTCGTGTCCTCCTGCGATCATCCCTCTAGTATTGACCATCTTGAAGGTAGAACTAAGCTGAGTCCTCGGGAGCTGGCTCTAAATCTTGCCATGCAAAACCAGAGAGGTTAGACCTCAAATAGCAATTACCACAAGGAAGCACGACATGAAGAATTAAAACCAGTGGTAAGTGTTAAGAATATGATAAATAAGTCTCCGCTTGCTACTGGGATTCACAAAACATCACGACACTTCAAACCAACTTTCCAACCTAACAAGGACATAAGTTGACCCGTCATGTCCTGACATTCTGATCATCTCAGTAGTTAACAGAGTAGGTACAGCACACAAACAAATCAATTTAAACGGTAATACAACTACTACGGCTTGCTAACTGTAAGTACCAAGTTGTCCTGGAAATATGCAAGAAGGGATTCCTCAGTTCTTATAATGTACAAGCAAGGCTAGTCTACCCAATAATCAATTGCGCTAAGCATGAATTAGACGTGTCCCAGCGGGATGCCCATCATCAATATATATAAAAGTATAAACAGATACCACTCCCTGCCCGTGTGGCAGGTTTACAGTATCTGTAGGAACCAGCCGGCATGTCGGGGCACTAATTGTCCTAGATGGTTGCCATGTAAGAACTCGAGAATCTCTCCATGCAATCGTTATTTTATTTAACTTAATAGTCCTATGTTAATTAAAATCTCTGCCGTGGATCATGGTCATTCAGAATAAGTACTTTCGTATAGAGTATGGTATGCATAACTCTACAACGATACCCGTGCGATTAGGTTTGTTTGCAAAAACAAAAGTTCTTTTTATTTCACAAACTTGTAAGAAGATTACAATTGAATTCTGGGAAAGTATAACTATAGGAATCCGATCTGAAGACGATCGCTTTATCCCTTGGACGATGTAACTTTGAAGACGATAGCCTCTGAAGAATGCAGCAGCACCTGGATAAGAACTCCTGATCTCTCTGATGATCTTGAATGATCTCTTCTTGATAATGAAGGACTTGAAACTCTATTTATAGAGTTCTAAAAAATAACTTAGTAGTTATTTTGGATTGCACAGGTTGGATTGCGCAGGCATTGGACTGCACAAATAGCGAACTGCGCTGGCAGTTACTCGATCGTGGTTCAACTGTATTAGACGCGTGGCATTGTTTGATTGAAATGCATGGTCGTGTACAGACGGTTGCCACGTGGTGAGCAATTGATGGCATATAGGCAACGTATAAAATGTCAGTTATCTTGATGGATTGTGCCGCTTGAACTGCGCTAGCTTCAGACTGATGGGATCGAACTACGCTGAAAAGGATCTGGCAGACTGCGCTTCAGTTGGGCTGGCAGACAGCGCTGGGAGTTGACAGCTGGACCGCGCTAACAGCTGTAGAATGCGACACGGCTCGAGAAACGAACAGACTCCTCGCTTTTCGGGCTGTCAGTTGTCAAAAAATTGATTTTGTGTCGGTAATGATGACGTTGCCACATCAGCATTGCGCGCTGTATATTGGCACAGTTCAACCTCACGCAGTTGATTTGTTGCGCAATCTGCTTCCTGCAGTTCATTGAAGGGTGCGCAATTTGGTTTTTATTACCTTTTTGATGGGTGTAACTTGATTTTTAGAACCTATAAGACCCCCTTCAAAGTTTTTAAATTTGAAAATATTCAAAGTTTCGAAATACTTTGAATTTCGAATTTAAAATCAAGTTGCGCAAGTAGCGCTTTGACTGCGCATTTGGAGGAATCAGCTTGACTTTTGTGGCACAATCTGAGGTGACTGTTACACTTCTGAAAACTATAAATAGTTTCCATTCTCATTCTTGTCAACCTTTATTTGCTTTCGATTTTCTGAAGAGATAAAAGCTTCCCTCCTACTCCGACTACTTCTCCTTCCTCTCGCCGTCGACGTTAATGTCACCTAAGCAAACTGCCATCGAGAAGGGCAAGGCTCCGGCTGAACCCTCGATTCGTGTTGCGCCACAAATATCTCGCCATGAGATTGGCCACCCAGCGCTGCAAGGTAGATGACAAACTCGATCGAAACCTTTTTAGGGTTCTTGACATTTTCGAACCTTCATACCTCTCTCTTTTAGAGATTGATGGTATTGTGCCATCCTGTTTAGGATTTTGGTTGCACATACAATAGTTTTCATTTTTATGAAAACTATATTCTTACGCAATCGGTTCGAAAGCGCTGGCAGATGTTCGGCACAATCCATCGATTTGCGCAAGTCGGTTGAGCCAGCACAAACTGATGCCTTGCAAGTGGGTTAGCACAACCTGATATCTTGTGCAAGTGGATGTGTTGGCATAATTGGACTTTGCGCATGTGGGCTGCATTGGCGCAATCTGATGCTTTACATAGCGCAATTTGATGAACTCTTTTTAAAGAAACTTTGTGATTTTGTATGTACTGATCTTTATCTTTATTTGATGCAGTTAACCTCAGGGAAGATCCCAATTATGAGGTCTTTGCAGGATCCCTGGCTGAACCTGAGTTTAAGGAGGATCTTTCCCATGTGACATATCCTCAATATGCCTTGCCGTCATCTCGCAAGCCATCCTGATGGCACAAGATAATAAAACTCTGCTGTGTTTGATGAACGGCAGCACTCCAAACTGCAGACACAGTTACTCATAAGAAGCCGTTGTTCCTGTTCGGTGAGGCTTTTGACAAGAACTCTCAACCTAGACCTCGCATGGAACAGAGACTTTTTTCAAAGAGGCGAGAAGATGATACTTCTACCGGAGATTTCCAGATGCCTTCCCCTGTCTCGCTATGCTTTTGCGAGCTATCCCAGAAGGATGGAATGGGATATAACTCCACTTCAGCAAGCCCGAACGGGGAATATATATCTGTGTGAAGAAGGGGCCAAACAGCAAAGACATGTTCTACAGTTCCTCTGAGCGTCACAACCCTACTCAGAGGACTGAAACCCGGTTGCATCCCACCGGAAAACTTTTTCCCTGCTGCTACCAGTCAGAACTCTATTCGCAAATGAGTTTGCGAAGGTTGAGGGAAGGTATCCAGACCAAGATATTCGATTGACAGGTCTTGTGAATCCGGATAACAAGAGATGGATCTGTATAGCCAATTGGATATTGCTTAATTTGAAGACCGGCTTAAGGAGATTGAGCTGTACCAAGCGGTGTACGCCACCGTTTATGGTTTCCTGCTAATCTGCATCTATTCCTTGCATTGGCGGAGAGATACAACTATAGAACGGGGACTTTTATGACACCATACGGAGAGATCGATTGGCTTTACACGAGATAAAGTACATCTCCAGCCTGCCAATGGGGGATATCCCCTATGAAGAATTTGTCCGACCAATGATGAGTTGGACAAATTACATCAAGAGAATGCTGACATGGTGGCTGTCTTTGAAGAGCTGCTATGCCACTACAAGATCTGTTCCTTGTACTACAAGAGTGGTACATCCGGCACCTGCTACTCAACCAAATGTTTACCATATCTCTTTCTCAACCATATCATTGAGAAGAAGACCAAGGAGCACGATAACTGCAAACCCACCTTCTTCAGACCACTTAGCAATAGCGAAGTGATAGGGTTGATGGAAGAGAACAATGATATGGATATCAAGATCAAGGATGATCTCCAGTGTCCTCCTTTCAAGGAAGGAGACATTATTGAAAGCTACATGAGGCTGGGCTACAGGCCCATGTCGAAAGAAGCCCAGCTGGCGGGTTTTTTTCACTTATTGGCTTCGACGATACGTCGTTCCTGGAGCCAGCGCCGTCGATCGCTTTCATCGAGGCATACTATTTTCTGCTGTCCGCTTAGTCTTCGGTTACCGGATGGATCTATTGTCAGCGATGACTTGTAGAGTGGTGAATACTGGCCTCCGCCTTTTTGTCGATCAAATACTTCGAGGAAAGGGCGAGAAAGGAAGCTTTCCTCGACTGGAGCTACCATACACATATCTGTTCGGATGGCTGCTTCTGCACTATCCTTCACTGATGAACCCCGATATGGGGGCGGTGAGCGGCAGCTTTTTGAGGAGATTCTCCAAAAGCAAGTGGATATATACCACTTTAAGAGATTGCATACGTGCTCTGAATCTCGGAAAGTGATGGAACTTCTATTGTGTTCCCCCTCCAGCTGGCTACGAGCTTATGTACACCAACCTTGTCGACTCTGGGAGGGCACAGCCTCTGGGCCACACAACTTTCGACTGGTTGAAGATGATCCGGCCATCTCACTTGGTGTACCGGTTTGAAGATGAATGCTATCTGGAGCCTTATCTCCCTAGCCGTTTTGCACGCCAATTCGGCTATGACCAATTCCATGTAGGCAACGCCATAACGTGCCTACAAAAAAAAGGTTCTCTGATCGATGGAGCCCGGGCTTGGGCTTATTATAATGCTCGGGACACGAGGATGACGTTCTCGATGCCGCTAAGGAGCGATCATGGTCCTCGCATGCTATATACTTATTCGCTCTTCTATACATCAACGAATACTTTTGCTGAGAATTTCAACTTAGCAGATAGCTTTGCGACAGCAACGCAATTCAAGAAAGGAGCACCTGCTTTGGTGCTTCCTGATAATGATGAAGAGGATGAGCCAGTTGATGCACCGCTGGAAGCTTCGAGGGAAGCCAACTTCCCTGAGGAAGTCAACGAGCCGCTGCACGTCTCTTTGAAGGTCGTCAGATCTCCAATCAAGGAGAGAAAGAAGAGGAAGGCGGAAGAACCTTCTTCTCCAGTTTCTAAGAGGAAGATTGTCTTAGAATCCTCAGAAAGGGTCACTACCCGGTCGCAATCTCGGCAGCAGGCTGAGTCGACGCAGAGAGAAGAGGCGACGACTCCGACCTCTCTTCAAAGACAAGTAGATATTGTAGATTTAGAGATTCCGGAGAGACCTTTACGCAAAAAGAAAATATTTTTCAGAAGAAAAGTGGCCACTCCTCCAAGACCTATCATGTCATCGGTCGTGACCAGTGCTGTCGCCAGAGTCATGATGTCGTCTCCTACACCTGCCCTTGAACCCAGGCAGGAAGCTTTCAGTCCCGAAAAGAGGGACGAGGTTGTAGAGACCAGGAAGGAAATCACGGAGACAACAGATGAGGCTGCAAAGCCAAATGAGCCAGAAACATCTCCCGAAGCACTGCAATCTCCAACACTTGCAACAGAAATTGCCCACCTTCCAGCTTCTCATCGACCACTTCATACTGAAGAAGATAAATTAATGATTGAGGCTCTAGACGACTGTGACTTTGGCTTCTACGATGATGTAGATCCAGTTGTCGCAACTGATAGTGAAGAAGCATGAGAAGAGAGTGCAAGTGATGAAGATACATCAGCAGAGGCTGTTGATGACACTCTGAATCCAGAAGAGGATGCTGATGTACATGCATCCCTAGAGAAGAATGCGGTTAAAGAAGTAGCACCGGAGGGAGCTACTGTCACCCATCAAGGAGGTATTGGTATTGACTGATATTAATACCCTTCTTTTATGGATTAAATGGCTGACATCTTAATTTTTATCCATGCAGATATTCAACTTTCTCCGATTCCTCCAATATACACTGATATAGTGCAAATAAAGGCAATAGCCAGCAGTAGCCGTCATTTATTAGACGGCTCTGAAGCGGGTAGTAGCCAGACAGTAATGTCCGAAGCTACTTCTGCGAGGCTACAACCCATGTTAGCAGATGACAAACTTGTCACTGGACCCAGCAATGGTAAGATTGCCCTTACTTTTGATCCTTTTCGATAGTTGCTAATGACAGCAAACTGATGGGGTTTATTTGATTTTGCAGAGGAACATCTGGGAGGAGCAACCAGCTCTACCATGGCTTCTTTGTCCAAAAGAGACTACAGTTCATGTTGCCAACTTCCGCCTGTGCAGGCACCTGCTGCTTCAACGTCCATGGGAGTAGCTGCTACACCCGGTGCCATAGCTACCAACAGATTTATAATTGGTTCCTTCACCAACCTCTTCAATTCATTAGGACCCTTAGTAGAAAGGGTAATGGAGAAAGAAGATGTTGGTTTCATCACTATTAGAGGTCCAACCTCTTATCTGATCGGTGCCATCCGAAGTCAGGGTGATGAAGCTCAAGCTGCTTATCTTGAACACATACTGGATGAGCTGGATGAATCAGTTAAGATATACAAAGATCTTAATCGGGGGAAGGTAGAGCCCTTGGTACATGCTGAGTTTGAAAGGATGTCTCGAGAGGCTGCAGTTACGAAAGCTGATTTCCAGGTTTTCTTGGACATTTTTGCTACCAAGTCTTCAGAGTATAACTCCCAGATGGAAATAATAGCATCTGCTGCTGGGGAGAAGGAAAAGAAAGTTGCTGAGCTGAAAGCAGAGTTCGATCGACTTCAAGAAGAGTTGAGAATTGTTCAACTTGCTCTGGAAGAAGAGACCACTCAACATCAAGCTGCAGTCCAGCAACTGGACATTCTGACCTACGAAAGAAATGAGTATGTCAGGACTCATCAAGCTGAAATCTCCCGTCGACTAGTAACCTTGTCGACTTTTGATGATAAATCTGGAATGGAGGAAGCAAGAAGGCGGGTGATAGATTCTCGTGAGGAGCGACTTCAAACTTTAAAGCAGCAGATGGCTAGTTTGATGACCCCACCAGCTGAATAGAAAGATTTTTTGTATCTTCTGTTTTGTAACATGTCTTTTTGTAATGCCTTTTAATTTTGATCAATAAAAAGACGTTTTCTTTGTGGCTCTATTTTTTATTGCATATCTCATTTGGATATAAATAATAGCGATAAAAATATATTCAGAGGTCTGGGACATGATATATTTTTGATTTAGAAAATAATTATATTCATTATATCTGCTCAGAGGTAATATGGACATGGCAGAATATAATTTGTTGAATATCATTATTTCAGTAGACAACTTAATCAAAGGTAACAAATACATGACAAGTTGCTGATATAAATGAACGGATGAAACGTCAAAATGCATGAACGAAATGAATCGTTGGAATGAACGGATAAACCGTCGGATGAATGGATGAACGGGTGAACCGTCGGATGAATGGATGAACGGGTGAACGTCGGATGAATGTAGTGAACGGGCGAACCGTCGGATGAATGTAGTGAACGGGCGAACCGTCGGATGAATGTAATGAATGGGCGAACCGTCGAATGAATGTAATGAACGGGCGAACCGTTGTGAAGAACGCGTCGCTTCGTTGTTTCACGAATCTCTGTCTATAAATAGAACAGAAAATTAGATAGAATGATCACTTTCACTTTTCAACATAAAGATGTCATCTGGAGATGCATCCAAGAAGGCTGAGATCGCCCCGAAGGTTGAAGCGGGCACTGAGGAACGTCCAATCGAGCCGGCCCAGCCAAAACAGACAGAAGCGGGCGAAGGTTCGTCTGCACCCAAGCCGTCAAGGGACATCTTGGACTTCCTACTTGAACCAGGGACGACGGAGGAAGAGGGGGCAAAACGACTGGCCGTTTGCAAATTTTTAGTGGGTTCGAGCAAAGATGTCCTCGGCTCTTTTGCCGATTATGTTTTTGAAAAAGACGGTAGTGGTCCTCGTCCTGTCTTCAAGAAGGACGATAATGATTCCCGTCCTTGATATTATGTAACATCGTTTATGATGAAATAAAATTAAACTTTATTTATGAACTGTTTGATCATATTTATATGAAATCCCTGTTACATCCATACATAATATTTTTTGAGGAACTTGCCATTGATGGGCATCATAACAACTCAGCCATCTAACTCTATAAGTTAATAGGCTCCATTTGAGAAGACTTTGCTTACGATATATGGACCTTCCCACTTCGTGTCAAATTTTCTCTTGCTCATATGAGTCATGGTTATAGGACGTCTGACGGTTAGAACTAGTTCTCCTTTCTGAAAAGCTCTGACCTTAACTTTGCGATTGAAAGCTTTTGAGATTCGGGCTTAATATAACTCAATATGCTGTTGAGCCAATAACCGTTTCTCGTCGAACGCTTCTAATTCTTGAAGTCGAAGGAGGTCATTGTTCTCTGTAGTGAGCTCGTTGGCAATGGCAATCCGCAGGGATGGGATCTGAAGTTCCAAATGTAGAACTGCTTCTCAACCATACACAAGAGAAAAAGGCGTACAGCCTGTGGGGTTGCGGACTGTAGTGTGATAGGCCCATAGATACTCTCCGAGTTTCTCACTCCAATTTCGTTTGTTAATAGATACAAACTTCTTAAGAAGTTTGATAATAGTCTTGTTAAATGCTTCAGCTAAACCATTAGTAGTAGGATTGTAAACTGTCGAAGCGACATTGTCAATCCGATGATCGTTACAAAACCTGGTAAACTTTTAACTGATGAACTGAGGTCCATTGTCATGAATGATTTGTCGAGGTACACCAAATCTATAGATGAAATGGTGTTTGATGAAGTTGATGACGCTGTTGGTTTTGACTTCAGCCAGAGGTATAGCTTCAGCCCATTTGGAGAACTAGTCGGTTATTGCTAGTATGAACCGATGTCCTCTGGAAGAAGGAGGGTTGATAGGACCTATAATATCCATGCCCCAAGCTTCGAAAGGCCAGGAAGCAGCAATTGGATGAAGGAATTCCGACGGTTGATGGATAAAATCTGTATAGATTTGACAAGCTCGACATTTTCTTGCATATTCGATGGCATCAGATACCATAGAGGGCCAATAATAACCCATGCGTCGGATATGATTTTGTAGTTTAGGACCAGGTTGATGCGCTCCGCAAACACCATCGTGAGCTTCACGCAATACTTGCTTCGTTTCATCACCAGCAAGACAGCGTAAGAGGAGACCATCATAAGTCCGTCGATAGAGGGTCTTGGTGGTATGATTATAGTAGAATCGTAGAGATCGTCGAAAAATACTTGTAGCCTCTTTAGGATCTTTAGAAAGTATATATGGACCACGAAATTGTTGAAGAGAGCTCTCCAATCTTCACTGATAACATTGGCCTCAATAAGATTACTGAACTCAATATTACGATTGTTTTCGATGCAGAATAATTCCCGATTAGAGACAACCACCACCTATTGTCTTTTAATAGGGATGGCTAAGACTGCTGCAAGATTGGCCAAAGCATCTGCCTCAGTATTGCAAGCTCGACAGACATATTCAATGAAGAAGGCTTTGAATGATGTAGCCATGCTGATTGCCGCTTCATGATAAGGCACTAGATCTTGATGACGAACTTCATAGGTTCCTCTAACCTGGTTAACAACCAGCTTGGAGTCGCCATAGACTTCAAGATATTCGACGTCCAGTTGCTTAGCTAATTGAAGGCCAATGAGTAGAGCATTGTATTCTGCTACGTTGTTGGAGAAAGGTTCATCTAGGGAGTAGGCTCTTTGAATATTTGACCCGTCTGGAGAAACAAGAACAACACCAACTCCTGCGACAATGGCACCATTCGGTCCGATCCTGGATGCACCGTCGAAGAACAGACGCCAAGTAGGAAATTCTTCGGAGATCATATTTGATTCCAATATCTCGTCTGGAATTTTATCATAAAGCTTAGATGTCTCCGGAACATGATGAGCTGCTAAAAAGCCAGCCAGTGCTTGACCCTTAACAGACATTTATGGAGCATAAACCATGTCGTACTGGACTAGCAGAATGGCCCATGTAGCCAGTCGGAAATTGAGTATGCTAGGCTTCTTCATCAGTACCCGAAGAGGATTAACTCGGGATATGACATGAATAGTTTGGCCAATGATGTAATGTCTCTTCTTTTGAACAGAAAACATAAGAGCTAAGCATTCTTTTTCGACCAGACTATAACGATGTTCGGCACCAATCATAGTACGACTAAGATAGTAGATGGCATGTTCATGACCTTCTTTGTTCTTTTGGGCAAGTAAAGCACCCAATGAATGATCCATAGCACGGACATACATTAAGAATGGTATGCCTGAGATCGGTGGCACCAAGACTGGTGGGTTCAAGAGATATCGCTTTATGTCATCGAATGCTTGTTAACATTCTTCGGTCCAAATAAAAGATACACCATTCTTCATTAGCTGAGTAAATGGTCTGCAACGTCCAGACAGATTCGAAATGAACCTCCTGATGTACGCAAGTCGACCTTGGAATCCTTGTAGCTCTTTTAGATTGCGTGGAGGACGCATCTCTTGAATGGCATTGATCTTCTCGGGATCCACATGTATACCTTTAGAGGTAATGACGAAGCCGAGAAATTTGCCACTAGAGACACCCAAGAATGACTTGGTGGGATTCATTTTGAGTTGATTTTGGCGCATCAGATTGAAGATAGCTCTTAAATCTTGGATGTGATCTTCCTTTAGATGACTCTTGACGGCAATATCATCGACATAACATTCAACAGTCTTGCGAAGATAATCTTGAAAGATGGTACTCATAGCTTGTTGGTAAGTTGCACCCGCGTTCTTGAGACCAAATGGCATCACGGTATAGCAGTAGACTCCGCGAGGAGTACGGAAAGAAGTGTGTTTTTCATCTTCAGGATTCATCCAAATCTGATTGTATCCAGAGAATCCATCCATGAAAGATATTCGCTCGAACCCACAAGTATTATCGATCATGACATCTGTGATAGGGAGAGGAAACTCATCTTTTGGACAGGCTTCATTACGATCCCGGAAGTCGATGCAAACTCGAACTTTACCAGTTTTCTTTAAGACTAGGACAACATTGGCTACCCAATCTGGATGTTGTTCTTCTCGAATAAAGCCACAAGCTATAAGCTTTTTGACTTCATCATTAATAGCGTCCATCATTTCTGGCTTGAATCGCCTTTGATGTTGTTTAACTGGCTTTACATTAGGCAAGATATTCAATTTGTGAGTAGCAACTTTGAGATCTAAATCTGGCATCTCTTCATAACTCTAAGCAAAGACATTAATATATTATCGAATAAGAAGAATTAATTCTTACTTATCTGCCTCTGGAAGATTCTTGCAGATGAATATTGGACGAGGCGGCCCGCTTTCTCCTACGTCAATTTGAACTAATTGATCTTCAGTAGGAGGTTCTCGTTGTTTGAATCGGAGTTCCCATTGGGTATCCATTCGTTGAGCCCAAGGATCTGTTTCAGGACTTTCTTCGATATCTTCGTCATAGTCTTCTGGCCATGTTAGAAGATACGATCAGCCGATGAACCTGACCAATGCTGGTGTCAGAGTCCCATGATCTGGAATCAGAAGAGTTAGAGTGCTCCTCACTATCGGATTCAGAGACTTCCGGAGATAATATCGGAGGTGAAGCATATCCGAGACCTCTTTTTGTCCTGCTGTAGTACATCTCTGATTTTTCTTTCGGAACAACCGTACGAATAGGAGTTCTTCTACCCTTACCATAGTTGAGGCCATTCTTGAAGTCATAACCCATCTTTCGGATGATGTCTTTTGATTGTTGACTATAACGACGAATTTGGAGACGTCCTGTATCGTTACTTTTGCTATCATCCGTATAACTAAATTTTTGTTTTGGTCCTTTACTAAAAAGTATTGGACTTTTGCCTCTTTTTTGAGAAGGGACAACAAAGTATGAATCATCTGGGTGTTCGAGTAAGACCTCTGTTTGAAGAGATTGTACAACTCCCATTGTAAATGACTGAAAGCTATCTAATATATCCAAATAGTACTTAGCATGATAAATGACATCAATATACTGGAAAGTAAATGTTTCTTCATTGATTTGTACATCTGTATTTACAATAGGGCCTTTAGCCTTAGCAGGCATGGTCAGATTGATTACAAGAGGGGGAGAAGAAGAACGTGGAGGAGGATTGGACTTGTTACAACGGAGGTCGATAACAAGCGGCTCAGAAGAGGTGAGCTCCCTTTGATCTTTATTACAACGGAGGTCGATAACAAGAGGCTCAAAGAGGTGAGCTCCCTTTGATCTTGACCACCATCGGTTGATTGCTTCCAGACTGGCAAGTGAATAGCCAATGGCTTAGAGGATTGAGGACGAGAAACACGCCCTTTGACAGGTATAATGAGGGTGTCATTGGGTCGTGCCTCTTGTTCTTCTTCAATGTCCAGAGCCAGTACTACTTTTATGAACTCATCTTTATACATGCGAGCATCGTTACAATATGCTTCAACACCTTTGAAAGGGTAGAGATCTGCACCTCTTTTTGAACCTCTCCATTATCATCAACGTATTTGAAACATTGATGGAGAGTTGAAGGAACAATGTTGTGTTCGTGAAGGAATGGTCTCCCCAAAAGAGCATTGTAAGAGCAACCATGGTTGTCTATAATATAGAAGGTCACCTTTGTGCGGAGATTGCCTATTTGGAGTTTTAGGTGAATCTTGCCCAGAGGCTCACTTCTTCCTTGGTTGAACCCCAGGATGGTGGTGATTGTACCAGAAAGACTTATGTACTGGGATCTTCAGTGCATCTAGCATTGTCTTCGGCATGATGCTGAGTGCTGACCCTGGATCTATCAGAATACGATCGACTTTTATCGAGTCGACATATCCTATATAGTATAGAGGACGGTCGTGTCTATTGTCTTCCATCATCATATCATCCTGTGTGAAGGTAATGTTTGGAATTAATTCCAACACACTGTGACAATGGAGGCAAGAGACAGGCTCTGCTTTCAGATTCTTTAGAAGGGTTAGGCAAGTTTCTGCCTGCATTAGAGCTTCACTCAGAGTTTCTCGAGTCTCTTTGGAGAGGCGCAAGAGCTCAAAGATTGACAGCCTGGCCGGTGTATTGGCTAGTTGAGCCAAGATATCAAAGTTATATGGCTTCTCAAGTCCAGAAGGAGATGACTTCTTCAAAGGTTTGTCGAAGCGGACTTGTTGTTTGCCTTTGTCAGCTGCTGTCGGTTTGGGAGGAATGGGTTCTACAACCGGTGAGGATACAGAAGGGATACCCTCTGTAGAGACAGGTTGCACTGGAGTAGACTCAGAAGAAGAAGCAGGGTTTTCTTGAGTTTCGGGATACTCCCGTAGATAGAATTTTCCTGATCTGGTACCAAATAGGATTTTCTCTTCAACTATGGGGTCAAAAGACACCATATTGCAGATCTTTTTTCTGCCCTTGGAGCGGTCTTTTTACTTAGAAGGAGCCTCGAAGTCAGAAACAAGATCTGGATGAATCCACATAATCTCACCATTATCAAGGGATAAGGGGACAAGACCTTCACTCCGTGGAGGAGTAAGATTCTCGATCTCAAGAGTGGCCTTGGGGATAGGGATGACACCATGTTGTATCATATGTGGAGGAAAGTTACCGAACTGTACTGAGACCATGTTCATGGTAACAGTCTTCTCATCTTGTTGAAGGGTGACAACACCAGCGTTGACGAGCTCATAAATTTTGCCTTTGAGCACATAACATGCTCGAGTGGGATGCCCAATGAACATGTGATAAATACAATATTTGGGATGATCAGTCTTACCGACCTCATCAGGCTTCTTCGGGTCTGGGAGTTGGAGCTTATTGCTTTTGATCAAGCAATCAAAGATGCTCACGGTGTCATTTTCGTCAAAGGAGTACTCTACTTTCGGACGAGGTTCCCTTGGTGGAGGGACAGGAGTAGAAGTAGACGTAGGTGGAGCCACATTGACAGCCAGAGATTCTTTGCTCTTCAAATTGATGTTCAAAATCTGTTTTCTCTTGCGGTTGTTCTGGCGATTACCGCTACTAGATGTAGGGTGTTCACTACAGTCGGGATTAGACATATGTACCCCCAACTGCTTGAACTTGTCAGCGCTAACTTTAGCTGCTTTAGCATTGACAATGAATGATGGCCAGTCTTGAAATTGAGTTGACCCCGTCCACATGCTGATAATAGGCAAAAGATTTGCCTTGCAGGTATCTATAGTAACAGCGGCCGGAGTTCCAGGTGTCACGACCCGCACCCTAGAGTAAGGGTACGATACGTGGGTACGTCCAGCCTACGCCGCAGTGTCGGCGGTAAAACGCTGTCATAGGTCAACATACATCTAACAATATATATATCTAAACAGTTTACACTCCCCGAATGGGGGGTGACAAAGCAGTAATAAACTCAATCACAACTAAGGAAGAGATAGCACGATATGAAATAGAGCTCAAGGAACAAATAGATGAAAAAGTAGTCTAAGATAATCCCAGCAAATAACCAGAAGTACATGGTCTCAAATACAGAATGAAAGAATATATACATCTCAGAACCCAGAATAAAGTCTAGCTAAAACATGTCTCAAGACTAAAAAAAGTAAGATAAGCCTAACTAATCTAGTATAGGCAATGGAGGTGATCTCCTCAGCTAGAGCTGGGTCCTCCTGAGGGTCCAGCTCGCAGGTGTCATCTAAGGCTGCCCCGTAGAAAGTGTCCAGACAGGCCTCCTCCTCGTCCTCTGTAATATTTCAACAGGTTCAGTCAGGACAGGAGCGAGCACAGTACATCTCAACAGTTCATAGCAGGTTAGAAAATATAATCATGCAGTAAAGTAAGATACAGGTACTGAAAGAAGTGCAGTATGTAAACAGAGAGAGAAAGCTGTAATAGAAATATCTACTATAAATAAAGAGCTAACATGTGGCTAGTGAGTCAGAGTACAATATGGACATGTAAATGGCATGGGATGATTCTGATAAGACACTACGGAATGATTCTGATAAGATACTACTAGTGTATTATTCACATGTCCACTTCTACTCCTCCGTACCCCCAATCAATACACAAGGATCCAACCAGGTTATGTTATGATTCCATGTAAGGCCCCCAAAGGGTGGTACATGGATGTCCCATAAATGGGGATTCTAGGAGATTCTAGGATACCCAGTGAATGGGATAAGAGATTCTAGGAGACTCTGTGATCATAAGAGTATTTGTCACAAGTGATCGAAGAACCAGTGAAGCATAGTGATACTCCATGTAAGTGAAACGCATAGAACATGTAGTACCCGATGCTCCCTAAGGATAATATCTCAAGAAGGGATCCATATAGTACCAATCCGTGTGACCAACATGATAGTGCAAGTAAAGTAATCTACTGCAGGAAATAATTCTAAGCAGGATATGAAATGATCAGAGAATGTACTCGCCTGGTATCTGAGTGTCCAATATGAAAGTACTGTCCGAGGAGTGGTGTCTGGCTCCTAATCAGAACAGCACAAGTCACAACAAGTCCAAAATGTTACAATGAAGTCCTACTATACATTCTACATGATTCTAGGTCAATCTAGGCCAAAGTCAACTCTTGGTCAAATTTGGTCAACTCTAGAAGTCAAACTAGGTCAACCAAGTCTAAATTAGGCCAAACTAGTCTATACTAGTCTAAACTAACCTACACTAGCTAGAACAAACCCTTACAAGGCTATGGAAGCCTATACTAGCTATATCACAACATAGCTACTAGCTATAACTAGAATACATTCAACAAGTGTAACATCATTCATCATTACACCTATTGATTTAAATACTTTACATATAGTCTATAATACAGTATATTAGGAACATCACATATTTATATATATATTATATATATACCTAGGCTCAAAATACTATATATACATTAATATATATAGCTATACTACAAGATTGACATATATACATATAATATCTATTACATGCATATATTACTTACATATATATAGAGAGAGAGAGCATGTGAGTGTGTGTGTGATGTGTGTATGAAATGAGAACATGAAAGCAATGTGTGTGTGTGTGTGTGTAACTAGATGGATAAAAATCTGGAAAAACAGTGTAAACCAGTTCACCGTTAACAGTTTCATTCACTCTTGGATTCTCAGTTAGTCTTAATACAATATTCAGGTTTATACAATATAGGAGACATTTGCAATCAAAACTGTTGACAGGAACTTAATGGTGAAAAGGGGAAATAACAAGTTCAGGTCTTAATTAATCTCAGAAAACTGAGAATGCCCAAACCATTTCCAGGTTTTTGTTGAACCCACACTGAAATCTAAAGAAGGGGTAAACTCAGGTGTAGGACTGATTTCAGTTTCCAGTGTGTGACATGGTGTTAATCTCAGGTTTAAAACCACAGAAGTAGTTCTCAGATTTAGTCTCTAGGCCAGTCCCTTCTCAGTTTTATACAACATGGGAAGACACCCCAATCAATACACAACAGCCTATATTTGAATCTAACTTAGTTAACGTGGGTTATAACATGTAGGGATCAAATTCATAAGAAAACATATACAAAACAGTGGCTTAAACACTAGTTCAAGTTTTAGGAATCAACATTAAAAAATCGAATTCAGTTGCAGTTTCATATGAATCAACCAATGGTCAAAAAGGCCATTAACAAACAAAAACTAAATTTGAAAAGATATACCTCAACAATGTGGATCAACACAAATGTGGGGGATGATTTCAGTGAAGAACATCAGGTAATCAGGAACTTTAGTGTCCAGGAAAAATGTGAAACACACAGTATCAGGTGAAGGTTTCAGTGAACCAAGGTTAAAATTGAAATCAAAATTTAACATTCATTCAACTAATCAAATGGATCCTTCTCCCTAACCAGGATATTGAAGAGTAGTAAGACCATAACATATACATTGCTATAAACATCTAATTAAAACGAACAAGGAAGAATATCAGTGAGCAAATCACTGATACTCGACCATTACAAACAGTATCAGTCAGCCTACTCAACATTCGAAACCCCTAAAACCACAAAAACTTAACTCAATCACGAACAAATATTTAACAGAGATTAGCAACACATATTGGATTTATCTAATCAAATTAAACAAGATTTTAAAGCATTAAAACAATTCACACAGGAACCCATATCAGGAACACTGAAAACACACAGTGCACGACACGTGCACAATCGATTCCTCCCTCGACACGACACGGGGACACATGGGACTTGACACACGGGGTGTCAGTCATGGCCCCATGCTACGTGTCAAGTTTCGTGTCAAAACATTACGTGTTGTGTCCGCTACAGCCCCCAAGTAGCAAGGGAATACTGTAGCGTGCGCGCGCGTGTGCACCGCGTGTCCGCGTGTCTCCCTAGGCCTGACACGACACGAAAATCAAACACAAACACTAGAAAACCACAGGCAAGATCAAAACCCTAATTCCTATTCAAAAAGTTTCTACAAAACCAAACGAAATGCCCTTTGTGGCATTTCGACAAACACCTAGGTACCACCTCTGATACGTGTCCAAATGGACACGAAACTTACGAAACCCGACACGACACCAATGCAGACACTTAGGGGACCCTTAGGGCTTCCGAATCATGAAAAGAAATCAAAGTTTCATGGAGAAATGAGAAAGTTATCTATGGATGAACTTTCACGAAAAATCCCCTTTCAATAGCTCTTCTCTTGATGTCCCAATCCACTCAAATCACATCAAACTGAGATGAAATCTTAACAACAGCAAGAATAGGTATATTAGAACCTAATGAAAAAGATTAGAATGAAAAAGGAAGAGGAATGGAGTTCTAGGGATTAAAATACAATAGGAAACTAACCTTCTAAAACTTGAGCCTTCATAAGAAAAAGGCTACCCTAAATTTTAGGAGGGTATTTATAGGGTGGTGATCCCCATAAAGATAAGGTGGTCGGACAACATTTCCTAGGGATTAGGGTTTGAAATTTTCTGGGCTTTGGGCCAACCTACAAGGCTAGGGTTTGATTTGATTAATAAAGGTTCTAAATCATAAGCCATGACTTATGACTTTCTAATTCCTATTGCTAATTAGAGTCTAATGACCAAACCAAAGATTAGGCTAGGTTAGATTAGAGTCATTGTCACGCCCCGCTCCCGGATAATCGGGTACGGGTCGATGTCATGCCCGACCTACACTGTCGTTGACAGTGGTAGTGAGCCGTCTAGTCATATAAGTACAAGAGTATCTCATCACAGCATCTAATCACGGAATCTATACTAACCATCACAGCAATCCACTATATAATTATTACAACTTATACATGAATATCCGGGTACAAAGCCGGTGAAGTATAAATGATACAACAATGACATAAACAAATACACTCAATCAATCTCCTATACATGAAACTAATATCTCGATATCAAGCGAGCTCCAATGCCAATCGTGAATAATAATCTATGATCCATCTCACCTGTAATCAACGATCCAGTCAGAAAAGGAGCAAAGTACAATATAGCTCAATAATACTCACCATGGAGATCAATGGAATGACACAATGTAGCAAGTAGAACTGAACAGAGAAACAATGGAATGTAATATAAATATGCACTAACTATGTGTACATGTGCAATTGGACGTTATCAACATGTGGGAACTAATATATAATCAGGCATATATATAAAATATATATGCTATCAGTTACGAATAATCAGGCATATCTAATGACAATGCTATCAGTCACGCAATAATCAGGCATGTCTGACGACAATGCTATCAGTCACGCACGAAATGGACTCAGGCATACAGAGTATGCTATCAGGCAATGTTTGTCCAATATTAGTCAATCACATGTTTCTAGAACGTCCCCCACCCGACACGAAAAACAATGCAAGCAAGGAATCAATCGAGAACAAGTAAAATAATGACACGATAACAAGTGTAAGTGCAATGCATGCAATGATGGTAATACTGAGTACATGTACTTGCCTTGAATTCTGGGGTTTTGTCCAAGTCTTCTAGATCACCTAGAATAGAAAAATAATATTAGAATATTCTATTTGTCTTAACTAAAGTATTTTCTATACTACTATCTATTACCAATGTTCACTAACTAATTCATAGAAAACTAATGGACTCTCTTGCTAACAATCCTCTGGCCCAAAACCCCAATTAACCACTAACTCTTATTTATTAACACTGTTTAAACATACAACTTTTACTGGGTCCTCTACTCGATCCATGGGCCAGAATCAAAGCCTATGCCAACTCCTTCTTAACAAATCCATAGCCAAGTCACTTAGCACCCAATTATAGGCTGCCCAATTCTGGCCCAATAAGCAATTGGACAATTCTTATACAATTCTTATACAACAATTATCACACAGAACCTTATTCAACCTGACCTTAATATAATACCTATATAACAAATCCATTCACTGAGCCCAAGCTCAAGTATATTCAAATTCATTTCTCCCCAACAGCTGCTGCAAAATGGGATTTCAAAAGACAAGTGAATGTTCAATTGAACTCAAGAACCCCTACTAACGGCTATAATATTCAAAATACCGAAACACCTTCTACAATACTTTTGTTCCATCAGGACTACTCCGGCACTTGTGTCAGAAATATTACCTGCCTGTGTCTCGTAACACCCAGCTGGACACGATAACATAAACTTCTCTTCATGACTCCACTGCACTGTGCCGATACTGACACGACCACAACCGATTCCAAGTTGGACTCGATAAAAACAGAGACGGAATGAAAGAATAACATACCTAATGCTCAAGATACTGCCACACGTCTCTTCAGTGTCTGATACAGCGAAGCTCGTGTCCAAACCTTGCTGATACGCTGGTTCAGACATTGCATCGAACAGATGATGTGCATAAAAAGGAAACAACAATGTGAGTTCAATTCGAAATATAACGACTCCAAACTTGGAGAAATTACACAAGATTTAATCAAGAACTCACCCACAACACTCAATTGATCCTCAAGAATCTAGAAAAATCAAATCGATTGATCAAGGAAATCACACGGAAGAAATTCGAAGGTCAGGGAAGAGGAAGGAGTTGGAAGGACTTACCGAATTAGTGTCGAGCTCGATAGGGAGGAGTTGATGCTATGAAGCAACATGGAGGCTCTTCATCACGCCGTTGCCCAGAGCATAGCTCCAACTTGGATCGCCATGGCCGATCGCTCGAGAAAGAAGAAGAAGCGGAGGAAGAAAAAGAGCGGACGAGGAGGAATTTCTGCAGAGCTTCGCTGCAATTGGAGTGATGAAGAAGAAGGGGAGATCGGTCACTTATATAGCCGCGACGGCGTCGGGCAGGCGGTTGCGCGGGTAGGCGGGCAGCGGCGAGGTAGTTGGGCGGGCAGGCGAGGTGGTGGAGACGGTTAGGGAAACGGTTAGGCCGTTGAGAATCGGTTAGGGAGAACCTTCTAGAGAAGTCTAGAATCTTGGTCGCCGTCGACGTCGTTCTCGTCGTCGTCGTCTCGTCGACTGAGAGCAACCGCCCATGAGCAGAGGAAATGAATGAATGGAATGAGTGAAGGAATGGAGAGGAGAGTTTATAACCAACGGCTAGTAAATGGAAGTGGATCCGGGTTAATGGATCCGGGTTAATGGGTGGATCCGGATCCAATGTGGATCCGCCCGAAGGTGTTGGGCTCAGCGGGCTGGGCTGTCCCAATGGGCTGGAAAAATGGTTGTTTTAAGAAGAGTCATTAATGGTCAGCTGGGCTGGGCTCCCATTGAATTGGGCCGGGCTGGCCCATAACAATGGCTGAGAAAATAGCTGAATGATTAAAGAAATCAAATAAATTAAAGGAAATCAAAGAAAATAAATTATTAAATGGGAATTTAATTTATAAAATCAATAATAATTATTAGGAGAAATTAAGAAGTTTAAACTATTAGTTTAACTAAAAATTTAATAAATCATAAGAGAAAATATTTAATTTATTATCTAGAAAGTGGAGTCACAGTCATATAACCTAACCAAGTCCATACTAACTAGGGTTAGCTCCTAGGTTGGTCTACAAGGGTCAACACTAGTCAAAGTCAACCTAGTCCAAACAATTCAAAAATAAATCCTAAAAATTTCCATAAATTCAAATAAATTCAAATAAATTCTAATAAATTTAAATTACCCCAAAAATGTCAAAAATACCCTCATACTAGAAATGTGGTAGTGACAAATCTACCCTCCTTAAAAAAATTTCGTCCTCGAAATTGAAAGGCGAAATACAACTGATGAGAAGGATAGAAAGTATACCTCACGGTCCAAAAAGATAAGGGTAGCGCTCGCGCATCTCATCCTCCCGCTCCCAGGTAGACTCTCCTGGAGAATGATGCCTCCATGCGACGCATACCAAGGGTATCACCTGGTTCCTCAGAACCTTCTTCCGTCGATCCAGAATCTCCACTGGCTATTCTGGATAGCTGAAAGAAGGCCCAACCTCTATCTCTGAATGATCGAGCATATGGCTAGGATCAGCCATGTACCGTCTCAACTGTGATACATGAAATACGTTATGGACCCCCACTAGCACAGGCGGCAAGTCTAGCCTGTACGCAACGTCACTGACTCTTCCGCTGATAATGAAAGGGCCGATGAAGCGCGGGTTAAGCTTCCCGCCTCCACCAAAACGTATCGTACCACGAGTCGGAGATATCCTCAAGAAAACTTGGTCTTGACCTAATCACAAGCAAGTTCTCAATTAAAAAAAATAAACAAACATGATCAAAATCACAAACAAACAAACCTAAATCTAATCCTACTCTAATCTGTACCTCAAACTCCAATGGCCTCCGGTGGCTATCAGCCCAGTGCCGATGTCTGTCCTGCGCCACGCAAAATCTGTCCCTGATGAGCTTCACCTTCTCGGCTGCATCAACAACCATCTCTGGCCCCAGTAAAGCTCGCTCACCAATATCATCCCAAGATAAGGGTGTACGACACCTACGCCCGTACAGATCCTCGAAAGGTGACATCTCAATGCTGGCCTGGAAACTATTGTTGTAGGCAAACTCTACCAAATGAAGATGATCCTCACAGAACCTCCCAAGTCCAGGATGCACATCCGCAGTATATTCTCAAGTGTCTGAATAGTCCGCTCTGACTGTCCGTCCGTCTGGGGGTGGTATGCAGTACTAAACTTGAGCTGAGTGCCCAAGCTGGTCTGCAGACTCCTCCAGAAATGGGAAGTAAAACGGCTATCCCGATCTGAGATGATGCTGACCGGAACTCCGTGAATCCTGAATATCTGCCGCATATACATCTCCGCCAGCCTCTCTGTAGACGTACCCACCTTGAATGGCAAGAAGTGGGCCGATTTGGTCAACCTGTCAACGATGACCCAAATCGCGTCTTTCCCTCCTGGAGTATACAGCAATCCTGAAACGAAGTCCATCGTGATATGCTCCCATTTCTACTCGGGAATGGGCAGCGGCTGCAACAATCCACCGGGCCTCTGTCTCTCTGCCTTGACCTGCTGACAGACCAAACACCTAGCCACAAAGCGAGCCACCTTCCGCTTCATCCCTGACCACCAAACATGCTTCCGCCGATCTCGGTACATCTTGTTGGCACCCAGATGTATAGAGTACTGAGATCTGTGGGCCTCATGCATAACATGCTCTCTTAGATCTCCGCTGGGTACACATAATCTGGAACCGTAACTCAAGGCACCATCCTCTGCAAGAGAAAACTCGCCCTCCAGCAATCCTGCTCGAACCTGCTCCTAGAGACACCGCAGAGCAACGTCCTCAAATTGTGCCGACTTGATCCTCTCTACCAAGTCTGACTGAATCTGCATCCCCCATAGCTGCATCTGCACTCCGGGTACGATCACCTCAATCCCAAGGTGTAGAAGCATGAAAAAGAAGAGAAAAATGATCCATGCGGCCAAGGAGCCGCATGCGGCTCAGGAGTCCCATGCGGCTCAAACACATAGGCAGCTCGAGTGGACTCCATGCGGCCCGCAGAGGGAAGCCACGTGTCTTTTCAGAACAGCTGTACCCAGCGTCATTCAAACACAATTAATGCTCTGACGGCTGACAGTTGACAGCTGACAGCCCTGACGTAAAGTAGTCATGATGACTGACACAAGAGCACTATCTTCCTAGGGAACTGGAGAAAATCTTCGCAGCTTCGAGGCAAGTTTATGCGGCCAGACTAGACGAGTTCACGCGGCCAGTGTAGAGAAACCTATGCGGTTCAATCATGAAGGTCCCCTATGCGGCTCGGACATGAAGAAACCCATGCGGCTCGGTCATGAAGACTCTCATGCGGCTCGGCCATGAAGACCCCCATGCAGCTCGGTCATAAATATATTCATGCGGCTCGGTCATGACAACCTTCATGCGGTTCGAGTATAGAGACTATTCATACGGCTCGGTCATGAAATCTTTCATGCGGTTCGGTCATGACGACCTTCATGTGGCCTAAATATGAACGCTCCTCATGCGGCTCAATAATGATGACAGGACACGTGTCCTAAAGATAATCAAATTTTGGGTCAGATCCCAATAATTTGGGACACATGGCAAGAGAATAAATTAAATTGATTCATTTAGATTTGCGGACATCAGCAAATCATCATGATGGAAATTTATTGCAATCAACATTAATTACTGACATGATATGGCATAATCCTCATTAAGGGCCCAGATCCTTCACGCTCAAGATTAATGGCCTAGATTGATCATTTACCAGGCCGCCGCCACTTAGAGAATGGGCAATCATTGCAAACCCTAATGATGCCCCTCACTATTAGAAATAGCAAGGTGCCATTCCCTTGTAAAAAAGGGAGGCTCCCCCAATAATCAGAGAGAAAAATACACAGAGATAAATCCAGAGAGAGAGAAGCCAGAAGAGCAATACGAGGAGAGCAAGAAGAGCATTTCTTCGTCAACGCCAAGCATCTCGTCACAGGAGCCAAGGCTACGTTCGATCGTCCAAGGAGTAAGGCAGAGCTGTCGTCGCTTTCCCGAGCCTCTATCGTCACCCTCCAGAATCAAAAATAAACAATTGTACGTAGATTGCTGTACCTAGGTTTTCGTCCCTAGGTTTTCTTTGTACAAGCGAGTTTGTAACGTGAAGTAAAAGTCCAGTCCTCCCATAAAACTGTTCTGCTCTTTTATATTTCATGGCAAACACGATGGCGACTCTGCTGGGGACAAATTTCTCTATGGCTGAGGAGTTGGTGACGCAGTCGGATGCAGCCATGCTTGGCTCCACGCAACAGAAGATGGTCGTCCATTTCGACCAACAGGCGTTTGAAGGAATGCTCTCCGACAAGAGCGCTGGCCCGGTCTAGGAGCAAGCCCGCACGAAGAAGGCCCGCAAGGAGTGGAGACCCCGATCATTCGCTCCTACTGAAGCTCTTGCGGAGATACCCTCTGTTGCTCAAGACGGCGGGAAAGACTCTCCTGCGGCCCCACTTCAGACCGTAGACAACTCTATTGTCCCCAAGTCTGGCAGAAGAAAACACTATGATACTGGACTTGTAGGGGCAAAGAGGAACTCTATGCGATCCGAGCCGCATAAGGATGCTAGCCGCATGGAGAAAGCTCATGCGGCTACATCAGCCAGCCGCATGAAGAAAACTCATGCGGCTACATC
Organism: Iris pallida; assembly: GCA_029216955.1. Lineage (NCBI taxonomy): Eukaryota > Viridiplantae > Streptophyta > Magnoliopsida > Asparagales > Iridaceae > Iris > Iris pallida. The sequence continues at coordinate 2,541,694 of JANAVB010001396.1, read as the reverse complement.
TGTCAGCCGCATAGCTTATGCGGCTACAGTTGTCAACCGCATGGATGAAACTTATACGGTTACTGAAGTCAATCACTTGCAGAAAACCCATACGGCCATAATTGCCAACCGCATACGGCCAGCCTGCACGGTCATGACTCCTAGTCGCACAAGAACAACTCATCCGACAGCTAAAGACAGCCGCATACAGACAGCCTGCACGGTTCCCAATCCTAGCCATATAGCGTCTGTTCCACGCTTCTCTCGATCAGTCTTCGACCGTCTCTTATACGGTCCTGACCCTGATGGTTCTCTGGATGATAAGCCAGACTCTGTGGTATCCAACTTGGACTCTTCCTATTACGCACCCGTAAGTGCTAAAAGGAAGAAGTCTAGGGCAGCGCGGGCTCACCAAGCCCAGTCAGCTGCCCCAACCTCTGACTATCGGAACGTCCCGCTGATTATCATGCGGGCCTCTAATGGAAAGTTGTATAAAGCTACTCGTACCCTGCCCCCTGCGGCCAATGGGCGGGATAGTCATCAAGCATCTCCCAATAACGAACGAAGGCAAGTATACGAGCTACCTTCAAATCAGGGAGCAGGCGGGAGGCCTACACACTCGCGTGCCCGGAATTCCCGAGCCATCGAAGCAAGTGACTTGCGTGAGGCCATCCTCCACAAACACAAGGAAAGAGAAGATGCATCGGGGTACAAAGAGTCCTCCCACGGACGTCACTGCACCGAAGTCATCATCAACTGCTGCTGCAATAGCACGACGATGCAAGAAGACCGGCAGTCTGTCTTTCAAAGACTGCAACAGCCATCTTCAGAAGACGAGGTACTACCCGTCGTCTCCTGCAACTCTGCTCGGAAAGTCCCCGTTGATGGAAGGAGGAAGAAGACGAATGTTCCCAGCCCGAAGATCTCAACCACTGCGACTAAAAGACCGTCTTTTAAGCAGGTGCCCACCACCGGAGTTTTCCAAGGTACTCGCTCAAAGACAAAATCTGCTACAGTGGGAAATTCGTCGTCCATAACACACGGGGTTGCTGGGGCTGGAGGTAGCACCCCTCCGAGCCTCCACAGCAATCCGATGTTCCAAGAAGATGAGCCAGGGAGACGACTCTTCTATCGGATACAGCAAACCTCGACGTCCCCGACGACATCCACAACTTCTAAGACGAGGCGAACTCGGAGACTGGGGGTACTGTTCCTTCCGAGTCTGAATCAGAAGGGAACATACCCACATACCCCGATGACTTCTCACTACAGGGGTACGATTCGGAGGGCGCTTCCTCCACCGCTCCGTCTATCTCTCCTCATGTGAAGACGGTATTCATGACAGACAGCAACCAAGGTGGTTCCAGTGATCGCCAGCACATCGACAGTCTCGAAGCCATATTGCTTGCTTTGGTCAAGTCTGTAGACGAGATTAAAGCGGCCCTTCCAACTCTGCAAGGAGGGACGCCTGGCCAAACAAGCGAGGTTCCCGCGGTCAATGCGGACTCGAATTCGGCGGCACCAAACCGGGCAACAATTCTCCGGAAACAATGGCCCCCACCGTCGTGGACGAAGCACGTGAAGCGAGAAGAAAGGTCCAGGAGCTCCGAGCCATGTTCTACGCTCGAAAAAACTCTTAAGACCTCAGAATACGGCAACCGTACCCTGCTGCATGGAGGGATGTTCCATTCCCACCAAGATATAAGCCGTTCAATATCAATCATTATGATGGCAAGACCTCAGCAAGTCGGTACATCACTTACTTCGAGGTCACCACTGACCATCTTCCCCATGACGATGCCATTCTCACACGATTATTCATCGGGGCATTGGAAGGAGTCGCCTTCGACTGGTATCGCAATCTGTCGGACAACTGCATCTACTCCTTCGTCGGCTTCAAGCGCATGTTCTTGGAGAGATTCTACGAAGTAGGGCAGGACATTACTATGTCCACCCTCATGGACGTCGTCCAAGGGGAGAAAGAGCTGACAAGGAACTACATCGAGCGGTTCCGCCAAACCGCTATGAAATTGCCGTCTGGAAACTCGGACTCCTCCTTAATTGAAATTTGCCAACAGAGACTGCTTCCAATAATCAGTCTCTGGATGGGCGAAAGTCAATTCAAGGATTGGAAGACGTTCATCATCAGCGCCACAAGCGCCGAAGAACGATTGGAAAATGCTCGCCAACTGGGATTGCACATCTCGGACGGAGAGAACAAGGGCAAGCGTCCCAACAACGATAACGGGGGTAGCCCCTCCAACAATCGGGATAGCAGGGGAAAGCAGGCTATGATGGCCGATACAGTACAAAAACCGGAGCCAAAGCCAGCAGACAAACAATGGCCGCAAATCACGTACTCCTTCGAAGACGGTCACGTCAAGCCCATCTTGGACATGCTCATACAAGGGGACATGTCACGACCCGCACCCAGTATAGGGGCACGAGAAGTGGGTACGTCCAGCCTACGCCGCAGTGTCGGCGGTAGTAAGCTGTTCTAGGTTGCTAACTAAACTCATGCAGTGTATAAAAAGTACTTGTCCAGATATCAGCTCCGAATAGAGGGCAAGTAAAAGGGTATGATCTACTCAAACACAGTCTAAAATACGAAAAGATAACACAGAAGTTATACCTAAGGAATTAAAGACACAACAACTAACTACTAAAATAATACACCAATGTCTCAAACCAACTTAATACAGACTCAAAATCTTAACTTTAATACAACAAGCCAAAACATGAAAGCTAAAGTAGTCTACTAGCTAATCTCCTGAATCACTCCTGAGAGTCGGAACCGAAGGTAGCTAATCCCTCGCCAGGTCCATGGGAAGTAGGGCAGGTGTCCACAGGATTATCATCTGTAATATTTTCAACAGGTCCAATCAGGACGGGAACGAGCACAACTCATCAAGAAAAACCCAAGTAAATGACAAAGAACTATAAAGCAGTTATAGACAGTTTTATTGATGAGCATGGCAGTTCTATACAGGTAATGATGGCATAGAGAGGCAGTAAGATACAAGAAAAGAAAGGTAACTAAAACAAGAGAAGAATCATGGCAATGAAGACTGTAATAAAAGCTAACTGAACTAGAATATCATGTGTGAGTCCAGACAGTACGATATAAGTCCAAAGTAATCCCAGTGTGAGTCCAGTCCATATAATCTGATACCAGATAATTTCTAGTACAAGATGAGTCCAACAGTGATCAATGAAACCAGGGTGAGTCCAACTATGATCTAACAGTGTGTTTTAAAATACCGAGGTCGACATGTAAACGGCTGTAGGTATCAGGCACATCTCTCACTGATCAGACAAGAGATGGCTATGCTTCCAGTAGATTCCAGTTGGAGATTCCAGATTTGGGGTATGTCTACATGTCTTACTCAATATTTCCCCGCCCAGCAAGTGAATCCAGTACAAGACACAAAAATCGAGATGAGTCCGGCCAAATGATGATTCCAGTAATGATTCCGGAATGATTCCAGTGATTCCAGTAATAGAGATCAGTAAGTAAGGTATGTGTCGCATACATGAATTCAGAAATATCCATACGTGTTGATACAGAGAATCACATAGAACTAACTAGAACTGAAATACAGTAATCGACAAATAAATGAGAGAATTATCAGAGAATGTACTCGCTTGTTACTCTGGAAAGAGTAGTGTAATATCAGATGTCTGTACCAAGGTCACAATGTCCTAAAATAGAGCAATACAGTTATGACATGTCCAAAATGAAGGTAAATAAAATCTACGATGCAATCTATATGAATTCTAAGCCAATCTAGGTCAAAGTCAAACTTGGTCAACACTACAGTCAAACTAAGTCAAATTAAGTCACACTAGGTTACAAGAAGTTAAACTAAGTCATACAAGGTCAAACAAGGTTAAACAAGTCTAATCTAGGTTAAAGTCAACCCTTGGTCAAATATTCTAGCCAAACTAGTCAAGTACTAGTCAACATGATCAATCTGGGTCAAGTCTAAGTCAAACTTAGACCAACTAAGGTATTGGTCAAACAAAGACTAGTCAGTCAGGTAATTAGGTTAATCTTGACTAATGGTCAACATCCAGTCAAACCCTATAAGGCTAATTCAAAACCAAACATAGGCTAACCTGTCTTAGAATACCTAAGATACTATAATACTAGGCTAAGGTATAACCAACTTCCTATACAAGGTATATCACTCACAAATACATATAGTACAAACCAAACTTAACCCTATAATCAAGCAAATCCATACTCTAACTCAAATCAAGACTCAACTCCTATTATCTCACTTAACCCCATACATATCTTCATCTACATGGGACTACCCATATAACTCAAGTTACAATAATACCCTTATATAGGTCAAAACCCTAACCAACTAGTTTACAGTCTAGGGTTTAGTCAAACCTTAGTCACCAAGTCATTTAGAGTCCATCTAAGTCCATTCTAGGTCAATTAGGTCAAGGTTTGACCTATAGTTGACTTTGGTCAACCCTTAGTCAACAAGGGTCATTAAGTTGGGTTTTGGGCCATTAGGGTTAGCCCCAAGCCATAGGCTAATAATCTAGGCCATAGGATAGTCTTACAGGTTTCTATAGGCTAGTGACTTACAGGTTTCTATATAAACCTATACTAGAAGGTCATTTATATATATACATAACTATATAGGCCCATAGACTATGTCATAGGGTTCTATATAACCTATACTTATCAAGTTATCTATATATATATATATATATATATATATATATATATATATATATATATATATATATATATATATATATATATATATATATATATATATATATATACTACCCAAATACCAATATGTAAATACTCTATATATACAAAACCCACATTCACATATATATATATATATAATGGGATCTAATACAATGTATATATATATCATTTATATATATACATATATATATATATATATATATATATATATATATATATATATAATATATATATATATATATATATATATATATCTATATAGATATATCAACTTATATATATACACATATATATAGAGAGAAAGTGAGAGAGGGACATAGAGTGAGAGAGAGAATTAGATAGAGAGAGAGAGTGATACTGCTGTACAGCAGGGGGGGTGTTCTCTGTCTCAGAAAACTGAGAAGGGGGGGTTCTCAAACACACACACACATTACACATATATACCCTATTTATATACACACACATATCTACGTATATACGCATCCACATACTCTAAGACACACACCTACACACTCACATACATATATACATACATATGTAGTATATATACACACAATTATACATATATATATAGATCAAAAATCGATTTGAAATTCGTTTTTAAAAACTGGAAAACACAGGTTTACTGTTCATTACTGAACATATAGGGGTAAAACCAATTTCGACATGAAAACCTAGCTAATACCCAAAACCAAGGGTTGGTAATCGAGCCCCTAGGTGTACACGTGTCATGTGTGTCCCTAGGTGTCCACCACGACACGACACAACGTGTCCAGGAGTCAAAATACCCAATCGGGTAAATTCAGACACCACAGTGTCACAGCGTCGTGCACGAGTTCATGTCGTTCGTGTGCACGACACGACACAACACAACCCACGTGGTTGTGTCCCAGTGTCGACCTAGTGTAGGGCTAGGGTTAGGACACCCTAACACGTGTCCACGTCGCGTGTGCGAGACACGGGACACGCATATCAGTGCCCAAATTCGACAGCCGCGCGCACAGTGCATTCCCCGTGCGCGCGCTCGTGCATGTCCGACTCGACACGTGGGCACATGAAACTTCATGGGTAGGTTGTCAGAGGGTGCCCCTACCCTCGTGCCAAGTGGCACGTGTCCACGTGTCACGTGCAGCGAGCACGAGATGTGCAGCAGCAGGGGAGCCGCGTGCACTGTCGTGCTGTATCGTGCACGCGTGTCGACCAGTCTAGGGCCACGTGTGTGCAACTTATGGTGTCGTGGTCGTGTCCTAGGATAGGTGGGGTGTCAGGGTACGTGTCTAGGTCACTGTATCGTGTCTACAACACGTGTGGACACGACACGAAGTGTCAAACACTTGCGTGTTTACAGTGTGCACAGTATAAACAGTGTGTTAAAATCAGTGGGTTCGTGTCCTGTTTTGGCCACGAACAGTGTCCAATTCATGCTCAGTCCTAGGGAATCGTGTCCTACACATCTAGGGCTACCCAAAAATATATTTTGTTTGGAAAATTTTGAATAAAAAGTCCTATGTGGCATTTCACCAAATACCTATATAAAACCACTGATACGTGTCCGATACGGACACCAAACCAAGTCTAAATCTCACCAAACTTAGCCTACAGTTAGGGTATACCTATATGCATGCATTTATGAAGAGAAATCACAATATTAGCTAGGTTTATAGGTATTTACCTATGAGTGCAAAATCCTCAATATTAGGCCTTTTTGAATGAAAACCCCCTTCAACTCCCAATGTCCAAAGCTCCACAAATCCTCGATAGCAGGCCCTAACTAGTACCCTCTAGTGTAGGGGAGTCCAATGCAAGAAACTAGAGGTGATTTAGATCAAAATTGATCAAGTTATCAAGGTTTGTAGAAATGGGATTTTTTTTAGGTTTAAATTCATGTAAATTATTCATGAATTAATACAAAAGGGTTATATAGAAGTGTGGGCTGCCAAGGGGGGGTAGGGGGTAGATATTTAGGGTCCCCTCCACCTTGCTAACTTAGCCCCTAAGGCTTGACTAGGTAGATAGATATTTCTAGGTTCTAAAATATCTAAAAAATAAGATATCTAGATATTTATGAAACCTAGATATTACACATAGGTTAACATCTAACATTAGCCTCCTAGGTTAGTGACTAATCTCTAGGTTAGTGCTAAACTAGGTTAGAAGCTAACATGACACTAATCAAATAATTAAATAATAATAAACTACATAAATCCAAATAATTCCAAATAAATCCTAGAAAATTACCAAAATACCCTTTAGGCTAAAAAGCCCTAATTTGATGTTCTAAACCTATGGCTAGGCTCACATGATCATGGTTAGTTTCTAGGTTATGAAATCTCTAGGGTTTACACTAGTAAAATCACAAAGTCATAAGCCATGACTTAGAAAATAATTTTTAAATTAACTAAAATCACCAAAAATCATATCATGACTAAAACACCATTAATAAATAATAAAAATAATAATTTTTCAAAAATACCCCAATTTCAGAAAACTGGGTCTTACAAGTCTACCCTCCTTAGAGAAATTTCGTCCTCGAAATTAAGATAGTCGTACTCCTTCTAGGTCAAACCCCCAGTCAATCAGAGTCAAAAGATAACATGCAATCATAGTCCTACTGGTCGTGATTCCACAGTCTCGAACAGGGTAACTACACTATCTAGCACATCACAAGCATATCCTGACAGGTACTAATGGAATCATACAACAAGATGGGAAAGGAAGGACAGAAAAGACAAACCTGCTAACCCGTCACCTGCAGCGTTGGTCTCCTCGACCGTCATCGCAAAAGCTCCACCCCTCTGGTGCTGAGCTACAGGTGGCCTAGCACCCTCAAAAGGAGGTACAAAGGGACAGTCTACCATCCTATATGAAACTGGTAAAGACAACTAGGAATTAATTATGAAGGATTACCATTCCAAAGATTATCAAATCGAAGGTTTAAGGTACGAGTGTCAATTGTATTGAAATCCAATAACACAGTATATAAAAGAAGATTTAGTCCTGGCACGATCTAAGTTGATCAATTTCAGGATATATCAAAGTTTGGACAAGATGGAGAACGATGCCATTGAAGTCTGAGCACGAGTATCCAGGATTTGATATCCATATCACAATTGAATTAATTCAATTGAATAAGACCCCAAACACTGGATGATAAGGAGGATGACCTGGTCAACTGGTCACGATCAAAGAATTAGAATTTAAAGGATGATGCAAGGGTATAGAAATAAGGCAATTTCTTCTTTTGTATAGGGAAACTAAACATGATACCTTGGGTTAATCTATCAAGTACAGTGCATTTTCCATCTGAAATATGTGAAAGGCAAAACAATAATGAGTTCAAAGGCGATGTTATTAAGCACAATACGTGGTTCATAGGCGATGGAAATAATTCAGAAGAGAATTGCCAAAGCTGTCGTGGATGAGACTCTAGGACAAATTTAACTATGTCTCCCTCCATGTCGAATAATATATGAGAAGCGAACCAAAATGCAATAGGTTGATCAGACCATCATGTACCTGTTCTGATTAGACAATATGTTAGTGGGTACCGGTCCCCAATAAAATATGTCATGATCAAGCTCGAAAAGATCAGCTTGCAAAACTGGTGCTAAATTAGCAACATAATATAGACAAAATATAAGTAGGGATAATGATGAAGGAAGTTAACAGTACAAGATTCTTTAAACATCAAGGAGTGAGGGTGAATAAAAACAAGAGGGAAAGGATTTTCAATTTGAAGTTCATAATGAGATTCTCAAGGGTCGTCCAGGAATCTCTCAAGTAGTCCTAACTGTGACTGAGTAACCTCTCCGTTAAAGCCTATCTCTTAATCCTATCGCAGGCTCGCAGCAGTACAACTAAGTCGCCGTACTACCACGATATCGTACTAATGCGACTCTCGACCTGCATGGGCCACCACTAAAAACGTGTCACGACCCGCACCCAGTATAGGGGCACGAGAAGTGGGTACGTCCAGCCTACGCCGCAGTGTCGGCGGTAGTAAGCTGTCCTAGGTTGCTAACTAAACTCATGCAGTGTATAAAAAGTACTTGTCCAGATATCAGCTCCGAATGGAGGGCAAGTAAAAGGGTATGATCTACTCAAACACAGTCTAAAACACGAAAAGATAACACAGAAGTTATACCTAAGGAATTAAAGACACAACAACTAACTACTAAAATAATACACCAATATCTCAAACCAACTTAATACAGACTCAAAATCTTAACTTTAATACAACAAGCCAAAACATGAAAGCTAAAGTAGTCTACTAGCTAATCTCCTGAATCACTCCTGAGAGTCGGAACCGAAGGTAGCTAATCCCTCACCAGGTCCATGGGAAGTAGGGCAGGTGGCCACAGGATTATCATCTGTAATATTTTCAACAGGTCCAATCAGGACGGGAACGAGCACAACTCATCAAGAAAAACCCAAGTAAATGACAAAGAACTATAAAGCAGTTATAGACAGTTTTATTGATGAGCATGGCAGTTCTATACAGATAATGATGGCATAGAGAGGCAGTAAGATACAAGAAAAGAAAGGTAACTAAAACAAGAGAAGAATCATGGCAATGAAGACTGTAATAAAAGCTAACTGAACTAGAATATCATGTGTGAGTCCAGACAGTACGATATAAGTCCAAAGTAATCCCAGTGTGAGTCCAGTCCATATAATCTGATACCAGATAATTTCCAGTACAAGATGAGTCCAACAGTGATCAATGAAACCAGGGTGAGTCCAACTATGATCTAACAGTGTGTTTTAAAATACCGAGGTCGACATGTAAACGGCTGTAGGTATCAGGTACATCTCTCACTGATCAGGCAAGAGATGGCTATGCTTCTAGTAGATTCCAGTTGGAGATTCCAGATTTGGGGTATGTCTACATGTCTTACTCAATATTTTCCCGCCCAGCAAGTGAATCCAGTACAAGACACAAAAATCGAGATGAGTCCGGCCAAATGATGATTCCAGTAATAATTTCGGAATGATTCCAGTGATTCCAGTAATAGAGATCAGTAAGTAAGGTATGTGTCGCATACATGAATCCAGAAATATCCATACGTGTTGATACAGAGAATCACATAGAACTAACTAGAACTGAAATACAGTAATCGACAAATAAATGAGAGAATTAACAGAGAATGTACTCGCCTGTTACTCTGGAAAGAGTAGTGTAATATCAGATGTCTGTACCAAGGTCACAATGTCCTAAAATAGAGCAATACAGTTATGACATGTCCAAAATGAAGGTAAATAAAATCTACGATACAATCTATATGAATTCTAAGCCAATCTAGGTCAAAGTCAAACTTGGTCAACACTACAGTCAAACTAAGTCAAATTAAGTCATACTAGGTTACAAGAAGTTAAACTAAGTCATACAAGGTCAAACAAGGTTAAACAAGTCTAATCTAGGTTAAAGTCAACCCTTGGTCAAATATTCTAGCCAAACTAGTCAAGTACTAGTCAACATGATCAATCTGGGTCAAGTCTAAGTCAAACTTAGACCAACTAAGGTATTGGTCAAACAAAGACTAGTCAGTCAGGTAATTAGGTTAATCTTGACTAATGGTCAACATCCAGTCAAACCCTATAAGGCTAATTCAAAACCAAACATAGGCTAACCTGTCTTAGAATACCTAAGATACTATAATACTAGGCTAAGGTATAACCAACTTCCTATACAAGGTATATCACTCACAAATACATATAGTACAAACCAAACTTAACCCTATAATCAAGCAAATCCATACTCTAACTCAAATCAAGACTCAACTCCTATTATCTCACTTAACCCCATACATATCTTCATCTACATGGGACTACCCATATAACTCAAGTTACAATAATACCCTTATATAGGTCAAAACCCTAACTAACTAGTTTACAGTCTAGGGTTTAGTCAAACCTTAGTCACCAAGTCATTTAGAGTCCATCTAAGTCCATTCTAGGTCAATTAGGTCAAGGTTTGACCTATAGTTGACTTTGGTCAACCCTTAGTCAACAAGGGTCATTAAGTTGGGTTTTGGGCCATTAGGGTTAGCCCCAAGCCATAGGCTAATAATCTAGGCCATAGGATAGTCTTACAGGTTTCTATAGGCTAGTGACTTACATGTTTCTATATAAACCTATACTAGAAGGTCATTTATATATATACATAACTATATAGGCCCATAGACTATGTCATAGGGTTCTATATAACCTATACTTATCAAGTTATCTATATATACATATATCTATATATATATATATATATATATATATATATATATATATATATATATATATATATATATATATATATATATATATATATATATATATATACACTATCTATCTACTACCCAAATACCAATATGTAAATACTCTATATATACAAAACCCACATTCACATATATATATATATATATAATGGGATCTAATACAATGTATATATATATCATTTATATATATACATATATATATATATATATATATATATATATATATATATATATATATATATATATATATATATATATATATATATATATATAGATATATCAACTTATATATATACACATATATATAGAGAGAAAGTGAGAGAGGGACATAGAGTGAGAGAGAGAATTAGATAGAGAGAGAGAGTGATACTGCTGTACAGCAAGGGGGGGTGTTCTCTGTCTCAGAAAACTGAGAAGGGGGGGTTCTCAAACACACACACACACATTACACATATATACCCTATTTATATACACACACATATCTACGTATATACGCATCCACATACTCTAAGACACACACCTACACACTCACATACATATATACATACATATGTAGTATATATACACACAATTATACATATATATATAGATCAAAAATCGATTTGAAATTCGTTTTTAAAAACTGGAAAACACAGGTTTACTGTTCATTACTGAACATATAGGGGTAAAACCAATTTCGACATGAAAACCTAGCTAATACCCAAAACCAAGGGTTGGTAATCGAGCCCCTAGGTGTACACGTGTCATGTGTGTCCCTAGGTGTCCACCACGACACGACACAACGTGTCCAGGAGTCAAAATACCCAATCGGGTAAATTCAGACACCACAGTGTCACAGCGTCGTGCACGAGTTCATGTCGTTCGTGTGCACGACACGACACAACACAACCCACGTGGTTGTGTCCCAGTATCGACCTAGTGTAGGGCTAGGGTTAGGACACCCTGACACGTGTCCACGTCGCGTGTGCGAGACACGGGACATGCGTATCAGTGCCCAAATTCGACAGACGCGCGCACAGTGCATTCCCCGTGCGCGCGCTCGTGCGTGTCCGACTCGACACGTGGGCGCATGAAACTTCATGGGTAGGTTGTCAGAGGGTGCCCCTACCCTCGTGCCAAGTGGCACGTGTCCACGTGTCACGTGCAGCGAGCATGAGATGTGCAGCAGGGGAGCCGCGCGTACTGTCGTGCTGCGTCGTGCACGCGTGTCGACCAGTCTAGGGCCACGTGTGTGCAACTTATGGTGTCGTGGTCGTGTCCTAGGATAGGTGGGGTGTCAGGGTACGTGTCTAGGTCACTGTATCGTGTCCACAACACGTGTGGACACGACACGAAGTGTCAAACACTTGCGTGTTTACAGTGTGCACAGTATAAACAGTGTGTTAAAATCAGTGGGTTCGTGTCCTGTTTTGGACACGAACAGTGTCCAATTCATGCTCAGTCCTAGGGAATCGTGTCCTACACATCTAGGGCTACCCAAAAATATATTTTGTTTGGAAAATTTTGAATAAAAAGTCCTATGTGGCATTTCACCAAACACCTATATAAAACTACTGATACGTGTCCGATACGGACACCAAACCAAGTCTAAATCTCACCAAACTTAGCCTACAGTTAGGGTATACCTATATGCATGCATTTATGAAGAGAAATCACAATATTAGCTAGGTTTATAGGTATTTACCTATGAGTGCAAAATCCTCAATATTAGGCCTTTTTGAATGAAAACCCCCTTCAACTCCCAATGTCCAAAGCTCCACAAATCCTCGATAGCAGGCCCTAACTAGTACCCTCTAGTGTAGGGGAGTCCAATACAAGAAACTAGAGGTGATTTAGATCAAAATTGATCAAGTTATCAAGGTTTGTAGAAATGGGATTTTTCTAGGTTTAAATTCATGTAAATTATTCATGAATTAATACAAAGGGGTTATATAGAAGTGTGGGCTGCCAAGGGGGGGTAGGGGGTAGATATTTAGGGTCCCCTCCACCTTGCTAACTTAGCCCCTAAGGCTTGACTAGGTAGATAGATATTTCTAGGTTCTAAAATATCTAAAAAATAAGATATCTAGATATTTATGAAACCTAGATATTACACATAGGTTAACATCTAACATTAGCCTCCTAGGTTAGTGACTAATCTCTAGGTTAGTGCTAAACTAGGTTAGAAGCTAACATGACACTAATCAAATAATTAAATAATAATAAACTACATAAATCCAAATAATTCCAAATAAATCTTAGAAAATTACCAAAATACCCTTTAGGCTAAAAAGCCCTAATTTGATGTTCTAAACCTATGGCTAGGCTCACATGATCATGGTTAGTTTCTAGGTTATGAAATCTCTAGGGTTTACACTAGTAAAATCACAAAGTCATAAGCCATGACTTAGAAAATAATTTTTAAATTAACTAAAATCACCAAAAATCATATCATGACTAAAACACCATTAATAAATAATAAAAATAATAATTTTTCAAAAATACCCTAATTTCAGAAAACTGGGTCTTACAGGACAGAATTCAGCTTCCTCCACCAAGACGGGAACCACGGCCGGCAGAGATGGAGAACCCAAAGTACTGCCATTATCATCGCTACGTCCACCATGCTACACACGACTGCTACCAGCTAAAACGGTACATCCAAAATCTCATCGATTCGAACGCTCTGGCTATCGATTTCGAAGAGGTAACCGTGGTAGCCAATATGGTATCCGTACAATTCGGCAGCTTCCCTCCGACGGAAACTCAAGACGGGGTGGTCCTCATCCCTCTGGCGACAATGGAGATTGCTAATCTTCCACCTCCCCGAGATCAGGCTGCTGGTCTAGTGTCCATCACTACATCACGAGGGGAGGTCATGTGGATCCATCCAAACTTGGTATCAGAAGTGACTCGGCCCACACCATCCTCCACCTACAAGAAGAAAAGTGGAAAAGTCAGGACCTGCCACACAATCTCGGCAGACATCGAGGAAGCTACAGCCGTCGTCACGCGGTCTGGGGCGTAATCCCAACCTGGGGCTGACAATCCAGCTGAAGATCATCAACCCACTACAACTGATGCTCCGGGACCGGCTCAGCCTCCGACGACCGACAAGCCTAGGCCGAGGGAGACTCGCTTCGATAAATCCCTCCAAAAAAGGCAGCCCAAGGGCTAGAGAGACCCTACAACTTCGACATCTTGGCACAATTGGCCAACACACCGGCAAGTTGTCATTATAAGAGCTCCTGAGACTCTCCAAGGATGTTCGCGCGGCTTTGAGCGATGCACTCCAAAATGCCGACGCATACCTGGCTCAAGTTAACCTCACGGGAGAAAACCTGCCTGCAGATCTCCAAGACAGCGCCTGCACGGGAGCAATGTCCAACATCGTCTTCATTCCGCAGGACATGCTCATCAAAACTAATCTGCACGATCGTCCACTATACTACACTGGATACATCGGCGACGTAAAGGTAGATCGGATGCACATTGATCCTGGCTCTTCCATAAGCATCATCCCGAAGGATCTGCTACATAGTCTCCGCATCACAATGCACCGCCTGACGCCTGCAAACACCGCCATCAGCGGTTTTAATTCGGGCAGGAGCTACCCTATTGGGACAATTCTGAAGTGTCAAATTGGCGACCTCCAATTCGAAGTCACCTGCTACGTCATAGATACAGACACTTCTTACAACATCCTCTTGGGGAGCCCGTGGATACATGATTATATGATCGTGCCTTCCACGCTGCACCAGTGCTTCAAATATGCCGACAAACACGGCTTCGTGAGGACGAAATTTGCTGATATCGATCCCTTCAAAGGGGTCGAATTTTACTACTCAGACTCCTGCCTGTACGAAAAATCGAAGAAGCATCTTGGTGAAGGAGATGTACAAGCTAGTACCGAGACAGCCACAGGATCAGAAAAGCCTCTGACGATCCACCTCCAAGCTCGCAAATCGGGCAGGTCTGCACCCCTTACCGCCACTCTGCGTAAAGGCGTAATCAGCCTCTCGACACAAGAAGAGCAGATGATAATCCGGCTGCCAAGGTCTGGCCAAATGCCAAGATCCACAACGGGGCCACTAACAATCAGACTGCCGAGAGTCGGTCAGCCCCAAACGGAGAAGCTCAATCCCTCCGACAAGCCACTGACGATACGCCTTCCCAAGAAGGGTAGTCACCCCGATGCAAGGTCTGACACTTCTAGCGAACCAGCCACTTCCCGCCCCACATCGAGTACCAAACTGGGGGTTGCTAATCTGCCAACAACTCCACGCTTTGCTCCATCAACTGAACCGCTGACGATCAAGCTCCCTAGGTCGTCCTCTCAGTCTTCATTCACACAGGGGGTAGCCGAAAAGGAGTCGGAGCTAGCCAAGTATGTGGCTGTCCACACTGATGTTCCCTCCGTAGATGATGTAATCCCCCTAGAAAAGATACATTACTTCATCAATAAAGGGCTATCGTTGAACTACCTCGAGCTTAATAAGCTTTGTACAATGTACGCTATGGAACACGGTATAGGCACTCACCTACACACACAGGTGACAAATATCTAAACCACAATCCAGCTTACTCTAGCAGAAGATGCTTACCGAATAATCGAGGGAGGGGACCATCTAATCATCTTCGGCCGGAAGGACGATTTGTATCCATTCACCATAGAAGAAGTCGACCTTAGATCGGATGCCGGGAGACTACCTCTGTATCTTTATAGCCCCCAATCTAAATACCTCATGCAGAAATAGGGGTATGATCTGGAAACGATACCGGGTTTGAACTATGGTACTGGACGACGATTACCATTGAAACCCCCGGTCCCGGCTGGCAAACCATGGGACTACTATAGCAAGACTCGATGTGGATTAGGGTATGTGACACCCACGACGACCCCTGAAAGTTCAGATGAAGAATGTGACTGGCATTCACATTCGACCGGGTCACCAACTTCTGACTCGGATACCAGTATCGGAGACCTATTCAAACAAGTCCTGTCAGTCAACATGGCATTCGCCGACGCTTATGAAGAAGATGAAGACATTCTGAAAATCCTCGAGCTAGAGCCGTGGGCCCAACAGCTAGATGAACAATGGGAAAAGCGCTTCGAGCAAATAGAACCTCCCACCGAGGACGAGGTCATACAAGTTAATCTTGGTGATGAAGCCTTCCCGAAACCAATCTTCATCAGCCAGAGTCTGACAGATGAAGAGCGACTGTCGCTGCTCCAACTCGTCAAAGAGTACATCGATGTGTTCGCCTGGAGCTATGAAGATATGCCAGGATTGGACCCCGATATCGTACTCCACAAACTCAATATTCGTCCGGATACAAAACCTGTCAAGCAATAGCAACGACGATTTTGCCCCGATGTCATGAATGCTATTAAAATCGAGGTCAACAAACTGATAGTTAGCGGCTTCATTCGCGAAGAGCAGCATCCAGACTGGATAGCCAACATCGTAACAGTTCTCAAGAAGAATGGAAAGATCTGAATATGTATTGACTTCCAGAATCTGAATGAGGCATGCCCTAAAGATGAATTTTCTCTCCCTATCACAGATATTATGATCGACAATACCTGTGGCTTCGAACGTATGTCCTTCATGGATGGCTTCTTAGGATACAACCAGATCAAGATGTTCCCTGACGACGAGAAGCACACATCATTCCGAACACCGATTGGTACATATTGCTACACCGTTATGCCTTTCGGTTTAAGGAATGCTGGCACCACTTACCAGAGAGCTATGAGCGTCATCTTTAGAGACCACTTGCACAAGACAGTGGAGTGCTACGTCGATGACATCGCCGTCAAAAGCCGTTCGAAGGAAGATCATCTGCAAGATCTCAAGACAGTGTTCGACCTAATGCGAGCACACAACTTAAAGATGAACCCTACGAAATTATTCTTGGGAGTCTCCAGCGGGAAATTCTTGGGTTTCGTTATTACTTCTCAGGGTATTCACATCGACCCCGAGAAAACAAAGGCAATCATGGAGATGGGTCCCCCGAGAAATCTCTGCGAACTCCGAGGCCTCCAAGGCAGGCTAGCTTATATCAGGAGATTCATCTCTAATCTCTCCGGACGATGTCAACCATTCACCCATCTCATGAAGAAGGGAGTCTATTTCTTATGGGATGAGGAATGCCAGCGCGCTTTCGACAGCATCAAAGAATATTTGTCGAACCCCCCAGTCCTGGTAGCTCCTGTTGCCGGAAAGCCATTCCTGCTCTATGTGTGAGCGATGAAACATTCTTTTGGTGCTCTGTTGGCACAGAACAATGATGCGGGCCACGAACAAGCCATATACTACCTCAGTCGAAAGACGATTGGGCCAGAATACCGGTACACGACCGTAGAGAAGGAATGCCTTGCTCTCGTGTTCGTAATCCAGAAGACGCGACACTACGTCACGGGACAAACTATCCACGTGATATCGCAGATCAACCCCCTCAGGGTCCTCATGACCAAACCTGGGGCACTCAGCTCTCGCCTTGCTACCTGGGCGATATTACTATCACCATACCACATGATCTTCGTCCCACAAAAGGCTGTTAAAGGCCAGGCTCTGGCAGACTTTCTAGCAGCCCATCCAGGTTCGGAGACGACTAGGGTATATGAAGAAATACCGGACAAGATCACCAGTACAAATTCAGTCTCCCATGATGCCATTTGGCGAATGTTCTTCGACGGCGCTTCAAGAACTGGATCCAAAGGCAACATCATCGCTGGAGTTAGAGTGGTGCTGATTTCTCCCTCCGGCTTGGTGATCAATCGGGCCTACTCACTCACAGAGCCCTGCTCAAATACTGTGGCTGAGTACAATGCCTTGGTCATTGGCCTCCAGCTTGCGAAGGAACTGGGGGTAGAGTATCTTGAAGCATACGGTGACTCGCAGTTAATCGTCAATCAGATTCGGGGGTCGTACGAGGTCCGCCACGAAGACATGATCCCGTATCATCAAATAGCAATCGACATCATCTTGTCTCTGGGAGGATTCTTCATAGAACATGTTCCCAGACTCCAGAACATTGAGGCTGATGCCCTAGCTGGTTTGGCCGCTTCCCTAGCTGTGCCAAATTACGCTCATCATCAGGTCGACATAATAGGCCGTGAACTGGTCTGTCCTAAGGAGAACGTTCGATGCATTGAAAGCTACTCCACCCTTTCAGTTGACGAAGCACCAGACTGGAGACAGCCGTTCATCGACTTCGTAGTATACGACATCCTGCCAGAAAATTCGAAGGAAGCTACTTCTATCAGAAGACGTTCTCTCAGATTTTTCTATGATACGAAGATGAAAATGCTGTATCGCCGATCCTATGATGGTTTACTGCTTCGGTGTCTATCAAATACAGAAGCCAAGAAAGCCGTACGCGAAGCCCATGATGGTGTCTGCGGAGCCCATCAACCTGGCCCGAAACTGCAAGACCGCCTTCGCTGAATGGGCTATTACTGGCCCACGATGGTTACAGACGCAATAGATTATGCACAAAAGTACAAAGCCTGCCAAATCTACGCCGACTTCATCCACCAGCCATCTGAATTCCTACATCCGACTGTGGCCTCCTGGCCATTCGAAGCATAGGGTATGGACATCGTCGGCCCAATCACCCCGCCTTCGTCCAGAGGACACCGATTCATACTCGCAATCACCGATTACTTCTCCAAATGGGTGGAAGCCATCCCATTGGCAGAGGTGAAAACTTCAAACGTGATCAGCTTCCTTAAGCATCATGTCATCTACCGCTTTGGACTACCCCGAAGGATCATTCACGACAATGGGCCACAGTTCGCAAGCCACGCATTTTATCGGTTCTACGACAAGCACCGAATTCAGAATATTGCTTCGACACCCTACAAACCAGCAGCCAACAGGTTAGCAGAAGCATTCAACAAAACCATAATCAAGCTACTCAAGAAATTCGTGTCCTCTAACAAGCGCGATTGGAACGAGAAGCTCGGCGAATGCTTATGGGCGTATCGTACCACAGTTTGAACAGCTACCGAGAGTACACCATTTTCCCTAGTGTACAAAAGTGAGGCAGTCCTCCCATTAGAGACTCAGATCCCCTCACTCCGCATCGCCCTCACACATCAGTTGACGACAGACGAAAACCACCATCGCCGACTACAGGAATTGGAGGCCCTAAACGAGAAACGCCTGTTAGCTCAATAGCGAATCGAACTATATCAGGCCAGAATCTCCGGAGCTTTCAACAAGAAGGTCAAGGTCAGAACATTCCAAGTAGGCGATCTCGTTCTGGCAGTTCGGAGGCCGATGGTTATGACGCATAAGACCGCCGGTAAATTCCAACCAAAATGGGAAGGCCCGTTCATCATGGAAGCTGTATTCTCCAACAACGCCTACCGCCTTACAAAGCAAAATGGAGACTTGCTCATGTTGTCCATCAACGGCAAGTTCCTGAAGAAGTATTATGTCTGAAACAAAATCCTTGAGACATCTCAGAGTGTCGAGTTATGTACCTCCCCGTACCACTGAATTTACATTCTGGTTCCATACATCGAGTCATGTACCCGCTAGTACCTCTGAACTCATTTCCACATCATTTTCCAATCATACGAGTCATGTACCTGCTGGTACCTCTGAACTCACTCCCACATTTTCCAATCATAAGAGTCATGTGCTCGCTGGTAACGTTGAACTCATCTCACATTTTCCATATCAACGAGTCATGTACTCGCTGGTACCGCTGAACTCGTATCCACAAAATTTTAGATTGTCGAAGTTATGTACCCGCTGGTACCGCTGAACTCACCTGATCTACTGCCCATATTCTCAATGCACAAAAAGGGTAACAGATCCACAAAATTCCTATACAACCATGTCGATGTTACCTCTGAGTTGTTCCACTTCTACCAAAAACAAACCGCCCCCTCGCATAGAACTTCCACGTTCTCCTACCTCTGAGTCGTTCTATGTATCCTTCATTGAGCCCACTCCTGCCATGTCCCCGTGACCTCTGAGTGGGAAGGCTCCGTCGAAGAAACCATTCATGCTTGCCATGTCCTTACACCTCTGAGTAAGTATGATGGTTACCACTCGACCTATTATCTGTACCCACGACCGGAGTACGCCAAGGATAGTAGGTCCACAAATATTCTCCATTGAATCCACTCCTGCCATGTCCTCACTACCTCTGAGCAGGAAGATCCCACGGTAAAGAAATCCCCATACTTGCCATGTCCTCACTACCTCTGAGTAAGTATGATGGTCCTCCCTCGACTTATTATCTGTACCCACGATCTGAGTACGCCCAAAGATAATAGGCCCACAAACGTCTTCCGATGACCACAAATGTCCTCAGTCGACCACAGATGCTGTACTGGGTCTCCAGTACACGCCCATCCCTTCCCTATCATGCCTGGGAGCCCAGTTGCTCCCTGGCATTCTCTCGAATGCCAAAAACATCTATAGCTGTCTTATCGCAAAGTTGTTCTAGGTATTCCTCTCCAAAACTTGTTACTCGTACCTAAAAACAAGGTACGCCCAGGGTAACAGATCCACAAATAATCCTCCAGTAGGTCCAATTCCACAAACACCACGAGTACAAGAAAGAGAAGATGGGTTGAAACATGCTCATTTATTCAAGAGTCAAAGTGCTACATCATTTGGGATCACATCCCTTACAAAATGAAAACAAAAAAAAGCAGCAAAAGAAAACAGAAAACTGATCACTGCTCCGGGGCACATAACACCGTGAGACGGTCCGTCAGTAAGGCAACCGACCGCTTAAACCTCTGTTTAGCTCGACGCTCCGCCGCTTGGGTCAGCACCGTCGCGTCCTCCAGATGAGCATGAGCTTGCCAGTTGTCCTCGAATTTCTTGAAAGCCCGTTCCAGGTTAATAGAAGATCGGGAAACCTTCTCGGCCTCCCGAACGATTGACTCCTGTTCCGCATGAGCAGCCTTCAGCTCCGACTCTAGGAAGGCCAATTCCCTCTGAAGTACGAGAATCCCCTCCTTCGTGTCAGCTATTACACGAGAAACAGTCTCTTCCCGAGCCCTACAAGCTTGACTTCGACGACCCAGCCTGTCATATGAAGCGGAAAGCTCGTCAAGGTCCCCCTTCACAACTGGCCCGGCAGTGTCTCGAGCGAGCTTTATCCTATCCCGAGCAGCAATAAGGAAGCCCCGCTCCCCTTCAATCGCAGCAGGCAAGTCAGCCTGCCGTAACACCAGCAATCGGGTCACGAGCTGATCAGCCTCTGCCAACTTGGGCTCCAGGATCGCAGCCAACCCCACCCTGCCAGGAAGAGCCTTCAAAGTTTCAATCTGACCCCGAGCGCACCGCAGGGACAGAGCAAAAGGGATCCCCCATTCTGCGGCAGCATCTACGCCCCTCTTTAAATGGCGATAGAAGCTGTCGACCATATCCTGAGATACCTCGTCCAGAGCCTCCGAAGAAGCCGGCGTCAACGGGAGTGTAGCTGGCAACACTGAAGAAGACGTAACAGAATCTGCTGCTCCTGCCACAAGGGAAACAAACTTCGTATGAAAGGACGCATGAACAGTGGCCAACTCCTCTTCAGCAGCCCGCAGAACTTGAATGCTCGGCAAGGCCGAGAAGTCAATCTCCGAAGCCGTATAAGCAGCAGAGGATGAGGTGGAGACCATCGCTCCCGGAATAAACTCTACTCACATCTGCCCGGAGCTGGCGGAAGGCCCCTCGACATGAGTCAGTGAAGGAGAGGAAACGCTCCTTTCCTCCAGATCGCAGCAGGCCGAGCCTTCCCCAAGAACATCCGCTGTGGGAAGTAAAGGGTCAGGACCTGTAGGGCCAAGACAACCATGAATCGATTTGACTTGGAGGATATGTTGATAGAGCAAATAAGCCCCCTCACTAGTCAATATTTGGCTTATCTTACCAGCAGAAGAGTGTGGAGGCTAAGATTCGCCTACAGCCACCGCAACCTCTGTACCAGCAGCCTCCGAGTCAAATATAATAGACTCCTCCGTCCCGGCACACTCGAAAGGGGATGCGACGAGATCGGCGTCGCCTTTGCTGAAATTTAGCAATCTCGAAAACAGGCCCGAGGAAACCTTCATCACCCCGGACCGGGGTCTCAGCAACTGGGGAGTCCTCAGCCGCCACTGAGAGAGCCCCTGCAGAAAGGACCGCGGCACACATGCTGCTAATCAAAGCAGCAAGGGCCGGATCAACTCCTGGGGCAGCAGAAGGTTCATGAGAGCCTGGTTCGTCAGACGCCTACAAAGAAAAAATGATTAGGTCATATCTCCAAGAAAAAGAAAACCAAGACAAGGAGATGGCTCCAACATAGTCTTACCTCCGGAACATCGTCAGCATTTTTACCCCTCTCCGTAATAAGTAGCCTACGAGCCTGACCGTAGCTCTCTTTACGGAAAAGGCTACTCCCCCGTCAGTAGACTCACGCCTGCCTCGCTTACGCAAGGGACGAGGCACGGTAGGCGGTGGTTCTATCCTCACCGTCTCTGATACAGGTGGCAACTGATCTACCACCTCATCTAATACGACCGACGGCTGATCCGTCATCATCTCATCTGCCATGATGGGAGGCTGATCCGCCGCTGCTTTGCCACTAGAAGAGAGAGAGTCCTCATCGTCCCGCTCGTTGTTTCCCTCAAATGTGTCAAAGGACTCGGAGTCGGGCACGGGAACCCTATTCGCCCCTTTCTTCTTTGTCTTCGACACCGTAGCCCTCTCCGCCAAACGAGTGCCCACGATGAAGCTAGTCCTCGGGTCAAAATCAACAGAAGGCTGGTTTACCGTAACATGGTATAAGGCCGCCATATGCAAGATTTCCTCCAGCACGTTTGCTGTAGGAACTGAGAAACTAGTTCGACTATGACAAGTGTCATAGTAGCTCCATGCCCTAATACCATCAAGGATGCTACCCTCAAATCCTAGGCAGAAACTGGGACGCCCAAGGAATAGTTGACTGTACCCAAATTAACGGGCAAACCTACTGGGCAAGTAGGGCTCCAGGTACACAGTGTTGCGGTTGCGATAAACTAAATGCGCCGGGTGAATGTTACGCAACCAGAAACGCATCTTCTCATGTAAGAAATGAGGAGATCCAACGCCATCAACGTGGACACTCCTCACTTCCTGGTCGGTAAAACGGAGAACAGACACGAAGAAATCATATCCGTCCACCCTCGCCAGCATCCTCCGACACGTCGACATGATACTATATTCCCAAGGCTGATGGCGATACCTGAAAAGAAAAACGTCGTCGTCCATAACGCCGTCTCCCGTCCCAGGCCTCATCAAAGACCGATAATGCAACAACAGCCACCCCAGCAGGTAATGATAAGGCAGCTCTATACGTTCAAAGTCCATCACCATGTCACGAGCGATAACCTTGGACGAGAAGGTGCGGAGACCATGATGAATGCTGCACACCATAGCGGGAAGAAGAGCCAGCCTGACCCCAAAGGCCAATTTCACAGCAGGAAGAATAAAGTGACGGTCGATTCTCTCGATGAAACCTGTCCCTCCCGAGACCACATAATTGTGCAGCCACACCATTAAAAAACCTGCCAAGAGTGCCTTCTCTGACAGCCGTCGAGTACCATAATAAAAATAGCTGAAGGAGTCAATCTGGCTCCCAAACTTGTCACCCTTAGACTTCGACCTCCTAGCAGTCGACACCAAGCCTTCTACTTCCCTAGGAGTTTGACGATCTCGGGAAGTAACTCGGCCAGCAGCACTGAATTTAAAAAGATAGGAGACCCAAGAGTTGGTATGGGGAGTGTCCCCTTCCGAGCTATCATTTTTCTTGATATCCGTTTGGTGACAGTTACTATGGTGACATAACAGTTCTTGGTACACAGCGACGAAGCCTGGGAATCGTCGATCCAGATCCTGAAACTCCTCGTTCGTTGGAGTGTACGCTTCGAAGGGCTCGTCTTCCCCAGGGAAGCTTGGAAACAGCATACGTCTCATGGAGAGCGAGCCCCAACTCTTCTACAAGTGTGAAGAAAGTCCCTGTCCGATGGTTATACATCTCCAGAAGGGCCATGAACAACGGCTTATTAATGGGCAATCCGTGGCTGGTACCCCGGATCGCATCATAAAGATTGACTTCTCGCAAAAACGTCTCGTATTTCTGCAGAATCTACGAGGTCATGTTAGCCCACGAGGGAATGGGGTGTAACCAGCCCAACAGTGCCAATCTGCCAACAGGATAGGACCCTTTTCGAGCAAGCTGGCTCAGGAAGGTATCAGCCTGAGAAAATGAAAAGTTAGGACCGGGTGTGTTGATGAAGGTACCCGGAACTAACCCCATCACAGATCGACTGGCCGGATCCTTGATCGCGCGTACCGACCTAGTAGTTTTATTGTAACGGATGTTACCCACAAACATCCCCGGTCTGGTTGGAGTGAGGGGGTCTGTCATCTGCCTGTCCAACAAGTTCATGTTGAACCACACAAGAGGGAATTGACGCTTCATAATGGGAATATGAATCGACATCCCGTCCAGATTAAAATCTCAACTCTCGGAAATATCCAGCACTCGGGAGTTTTTTATGATCAATGCATCCCCAAAGAGGAAGACCGGCCTCAGATACTTCCCGTTTAGCTTTCGGAGCTCATCATGTCACTAAGGAATTGGAAAGATTGAACCCTGATAACATTCAGTCGCTCCAAAGGCTCATTAACAAGGAGCTGCTCTGACACTTGACGAACTAAATCGTCCCGTCGCACATCCATGGCAAGTTGATTCGAGCCAACCAGAAGTTTTCCCGCAGGATTTACTGGCAGATTCACTGAAGATAGACGAAAGAAACAAGATTAGAAGATAGTCAAAACAAGAAGCATTTAAAAGATCATTTAAGTCTATGCAGCTCGGGTCGTCACAGCCTCATGCGGCTCAGAATCGGATGAGTCCATGTGGTTCGGTTCATCATAGCCTTATGCGGCTCCGAGTCAGATGAGTCCATACAAATCAAGTTCATATAAGCTTATGAAGCTTCTGCGCTTTGAGTTCAGAAGGGCCTATGCGGTTCAAGGTTCACATGGACTCAATAGACAAACCTAGGCGCTGATACGGCTCGGATTCAGGTGAGACTATGTGGTTCAAAGTCCACGCGGACTCATGCGGCTCTGAACAGACAGACTCATGCGGCTACAAGCAGATGAGCTTATGCGGTTCAAAAGTAAACTACGCTTATGCGGCCCAAACCAAAAATATATATGCGGTTCAGATCGAGTATGACAAGCCCATGCGGCCCCCCTGGGCGAAGTGCTTATGCGGTCATATCGACGAACCTTGTACATACGGCTTATGCATAAATTATGCAGCAGAGCCATGGCAGTTAGGGTTCTAAGGCAACGCCCTTACCAGCAATAGGTGGATGAACGTCGGGATGAACAGAGTGAACAGCGGCCGGCAGAGGAGTGGCCACGTTCGCCGCCACAGTCGCCACAGAAGCGACCGCCTTGCCCTTCGCAGCCTTCGATGCAGCAACCTTCTTGGGAGCCATAGGTGCTTGGGAGAGAAAGGAGTTAGAACAGTGAAAGATCGAAGAGAGCAAAGAAGATTTTCCAGAACGAAAGGGTTCCTATTTATAGACAAAGAAGGAATGCCTCGATTCGCGTGCAACATGATGACCGATTCTTCGGTCATCGAGGCAAAATGGCTGAATAATAGCCTGACTCTTGGGATCCTGGCCCAAAAAGCGGCTCTTAAAATCTGACAGCAAATCAAGAGCATTAAATGCAGAAAATTTACAAAAGATTTGCACACGTGGCAGGAAGACGTGGCAAGAAGCTCATGCGGCCAAAACAGTCCATGCAGCTCAGAGAGTCATACGGTTGAGGTAATCATACGGCTGGACAAATCCATGCGGCTAGGACAGAATACATCCATGCGGCTCTGGCATAACCATGCTTCTTATTCAAAGTATTTCAATTTTGCAAATTGAAAACTTTGAAGGGGGTCTTGTAGAAGCATAAAAAGAAGAAAAAAATGATCCATGCGGCCAAGGAGCCGTATGCGGCTCAGGAGACCCATGCGGCTCAAACACATAGACAGCTCGAGTGGACTCCATACGGCCCGCAGAGGGAAGCCACATGTCTTTTCAGAACAGCTGTACCCAGCGTCATTCAAACACAATTAATGCTCTGACGGCTGACAGTTGACAGCTGACAGCCCTGACGTAAAGTAGTCATGATGACTGACACAAGAGCACTATCTTCCTAGGGAACTGGAAAAAATCTTCGTAGCTTCGAGGCAAGTTTATGCGGCCAGAATAGACGAGTTTACGCGGCCAGTGTAGAGAAACCTATGCGGTTCAATCATGAAGGTCCCCCATGCGGCTCGGCCATGAAGAAACCCATGCGGCTCGGTCATGAAGACTCTCATGCGGCTCGGCCATGAAAACTTCCATGCGGCTCGATCATGAACATATTCATGCGGCTCGGTCATGACAACCTTCATGCGGTTCGAGTATAGAGACTATTCATACGGCTCGGTCATGAAATCTTTCATGCGGCTCGGTCATGACGACCTTCATGCGGCCCAAATATGAACGCTCCTCATGCGGCTCAACAATGATGACAGGACACGTGTCCTAAAGATAATCAAATTTTGGGTCAAATCCTAATAATTTGGGACACGTGGCAAGAGAATGAATTAAATTGATTCATTTAGATTTGCGGACATCAGCAATTCATCATGATGGAGATTTATTACAATCAACATTAATTACTAACATGATATGGCATAATCCTCATTAAGGGCCCAGATCCTTCACGCTCAAGATTAATGGCCCAGATTGATCATTTACCAGGCCGCCGCCACTTAGAGACTGGGCAATCATTGCAAACCCTAATGATGCCCCTCACTATTATAAATAGCAAGGTGACATTCCCTTGTAAAAAAGGGAGGCTCCCCCGATAATCAGAGAAAAAAATACACAGAGATCAATCCAGAGAGAGAGAGAAGCCAGAAGAGCAATACGAGGAGAGCAAGAAGAGCATTTCTTCGTCAACGCCAAGCATCTCGTCACAGGAGCCAAGGCTACGTTCGATCGTCCAAGGAGTAAGGCAGAGCTGCCGTCGCTTTCCCGAGCCTCTACCGTCACCCCCCAGAATCAAAAATAAACAATTGTACTTAGAATACTGTACCTAGGTTTTCATCCCTAGGCTTTTTTTGTACAAGCAAGTTTGTAACGTGAAGTAAAAGTCCAGTCCTTCCATAAAACTGTTCTGCTCTTTTATATTTCATGGCTAACACAAGGCTCTCCAAGTCTACAAGCAAATGCCGATCCATGGTCAAACACATGGCTGTCGGATACCTACTCAAGGCATCGACAACCACGTTGGCCTTCCCTGGGTGATACTGAAGTAGGATGTCAAAATCCTTCATCAACTCTAGCCATCTGCGCTGTCTCATGTTCAACTCCTTCTGAGTGAACACATACTTTAAGCTCTTGTGATCTGTGAAGATCTCC
Source organism: Iris pallida (assembly GCA_029216955.1). NCBI lineage: Eukaryota > Viridiplantae > Streptophyta > Magnoliopsida > Asparagales > Iridaceae > Iris > Iris pallida. Next base: position 2,514,252 of record JANAVB010001396.1, on the reverse strand, counting down.
ACCCTCTCACCATACAGATAATGCTTCCACCGCTTCAGAGCAAAAATCACTGCTGCCAGCTCCAGGTCGTGGGTAGGGTAGTTCTTCTCATGGGGACGTAATTGCCTGGAAGCATAGGCAATCACCTTCCTATGCTGCTGCAAGACGCAACCCAGCCCCTTCCCTGAAGCATCACTATATATAGTGAAACCACATGATCCTGAAGGCAATGTCAGAATCGGAGCTGTCGTCAGCCGCTTCTTCAACTCATCAAAAGCTGTCTGACACTCCTCTGACCAAACATACTCAGCATCCTTCCGGGTCAACCGAGCCAACGGCTCTGCAACCCGGAAGAAATCCTGCACGAATCTCCGATAATATCTTGCCAGCCCCAGGAAACTCCTGATCTCTACAACTGAAGTCGGCGCTGCCCGTGCCTCAACTGCTACAATCTTCTTGGGGTCAACTGAGATACCATCTCCAGTCACCACATGCCCCAAGAAGTCCACCCGATCTAAGAAGAACTCACATTTGGAGAGCTTCCCGTAAAGCTGCTCCTTCCTGAGAATCTTCAGCACTATCCTCAAATGCTCCACGTGCTCCTCCTCAGTATTGGAATATATCAAGATATTGTCAATGAACACTACCACGAACTGATCCAGATACTGGTGTAACACCTTGTTCATAAGGTTCATAAACACTGCTGGTGCATTGGTTAGCCCAAACGGCATAACCAAAAACTCGAACTGCACGTACCGCGTCCTGAAAGCGGTCTTGGGAATATCCTCCTCCTTCACCTTCACCTGGTGATATCCCGACCTCAGATCAATCTTGAAAAATACCCGAGCTCCGCTCAACTGGTCAAATAGATCGTCGATCCGCGGCAGTGGGTATTTGTTCTTGATCGTGAGGTTGTTGAGTGCCCTATAGTCAATACACATGCATACTGACCCATCCTTCTTCGGCACGAACAACACTGGTACACTCCATGGCGACGAACTCGAGCAGACGAAGCCCTTGTCATGTAGCTCATTCACCTGCTTCTTCAGCTCCACCAGCTCGCTGTTGTTCACCCGATAGACATGCTGAGAGATGGGCTCCGCTCCTGGAACCAAGTCTATCGAGAACTCTATGTCTCTGTCTGGTGGCAATCCCGGCAACTCCTCTGGAAAAACATCCATATAATCTACTATCAAGGGGTGTGGAATCGTCTGCTCCTCGACCAAGACTCCACAGAAGACTCCGCTGCTCTGCTCTGTCTGACGTCTGGAGTACTCGAACTCTGGCTCCCCTGGCGCTCTGAAAAGAACTCTACCCCCTCTGCAATTAATACTGGCGTGGTGCCTGCTCAACCAATCCATGCCTAGTACTATATCGTAGTTCGGCAATAGCATTACGAGCAGGCTCACCTCCAACTCATGGCCTCCCAAAACTACTCTCCGACCCTTATAAATATCACTCACGAGGATAATGCCACCCCCGATCGTGATCTTGTAAGTCCTAGGCAATGATTCAGCTACTGATACCGTGTCTAATCGCAAAAGATACTGATATGAAGCTATACGAAGCACCGGAATCGAATAATACAAAAGCTGGACTGGAGTCGAGAAGAATCGAACCTGTAATCAGCTCTCTGATGACCTCCGCATCCTCTGCTGCCATGGCGAACCCTCGCCCCTGCTGGCCTCCCCTGGACCTGCTGCTGGTGCTGGACGAACCTCTGCTGCTGTGTCTGCAGGGCTGGTCCCCTCTACTGGCCTGCTGGAGCCCTGGCTCCTCCTCTCGGGCCGGCTCGTGCTATGCGGCACTCTCTCATCTGGTGGTCTGCTGAACCATACACCAGGCACTGGCCCAGCCTCTTTCGGCACTCATTGGCGACATGCTCGAGCTTCTTGCAGTAGGCACAAGTAACACCCTGTCTCTGACCCTGCTGGTACTGCTTTCGGCTGCTGCTGCTGATGGACTGGCCTCTGCTGAAACGGTTGTGGCTGAAACTGCCTCAGCTGCTGATGCTGAAAGTGGGGCCTCTTGGCCTGGCCTCCGCTGCTGCTGTCCCCAACTGGGTCTCTCCCCCTCTTGAGCCTAATCTCATGATCGTCCTTTGCCAATAAGGCTCCCGTCAAGATCTCCTCGAACGTGGCATCCCGGTTGCCCTTGGTAAAGGACTTGACCTCCTTGACTAGGCCCTTCCGGAACCTCTGGGCCTTTCGCCGTCTCGCTCAAGCCCTCCACAAACCTGCCGAGGCGGCCGAACTCCCCGGCGTACTCCTCCACTGAGAGACTCTCCTGGACTAGGCTCTCGAACTGCGTCTCTAAGGCTCTGAGTGCTGAATCTGGGAAGAACATCTTCTTGAAGAAGCCCTTGAACTGCTCCCAAGTCTGCCCAGCTACCCCTACCCTGGGGTCTGACTGATACCAGGTGTGAGCAAGATCTCGCATCCGGCTAGCTACGGCCTCGATCTGAAGATCTGCTGGAATCCTGGCCAAGCGGAAGATCTCCTCTATATGCTCGATCCACTCACCGGCATATATGATCCCCTCTGTCCCCAGAAAGTCTCTGGGGCTCATCTTCTGAAACTGCTCGATCCCCGATGTCATTGGCTGATGGACCACTGGTCGAGCTGCGACCGTCGTAAGGGCCAGCTCCATGCCTCTGTCCTGTCGAGCCTGCTGTCGATCCATGAACTGCTGGAAATACACGAACATCTGAGCTGCATCCACGTATCCTGGAGGCGGCTGCTGGAAGGGATCCTCTAGGATGACCGGGTCCTGCCTCCGAGTCGGTGGATGCATACCCCCTGCTGTGGCTGCCGAGGTCTCAATACGAACAGAGGTGGCAGGAGCTGCAGTCCCCTGGCCTCGCTATACTGGCTGGGAGGTAGCAGTCCCCTCCATAGCATCCTCATGGATGGTACGCTGCGATCTAGTCTCTACCATCCTGAAGATAGACAAATAAGAGTATCAATTTCTGAGAAAGAAGCAAAATAACAAAGGCGGACAGTTAAAAAAATTTCAAAGGATCAGCCGACAATAAGGATTTAGATGGCAAATAAAAGAATTTTTTCTAAAGTGATTGAGTACCTTAAAATTAATGTCCTATAACTCACTGCAGGCTGTAGTGATACTCTAATTCGAATACCACTACACTTTTAGTCTAGAACTGCATGGGCCACCACTAAAAACGTATCACGACCCGCACCCTAGAGTAAGGGCACGAGACATGGGTACGTCCAGCCTACGCTACAGTGTCGACGGTAGAACGTTGACCTAGGTCAACATACATCTAACAATATATATATCTAAACAGTTTATACTCCCCGAATGGGGGGTGACAAAGCAGTAATAAACTCAATCACAACTAAGGAAGAGATAGCACGATATGAAATAGAGCTCAAGGAACAAATAGATAAAAAAGTAGTCTAAGACAATCCCAGCAAATAACCAGAAGTACATGGTCTCAGATACAGAATGAAAGAATATATACATCTCAGAACCCAGAATAAAGTCTAGCCAAAACATGTCTCAAGACTACAAAAATAAGATAAGCCTAACTAATCTAGTCTAGGCAATGGGGGTGATCTCCTCAGCTAGAGCTGGGTCCTCCTGAGGGTCCAGCTCGCAGGTGTCATCTAAGGCTGCCCCGTAGAAAGTATCTAGGCAGGCCTCCTCCTCGTCCTCTGTAATATTTCAACAGGTCCAGTCAGGACAGGAGCGAGCACAGTACATCTCAACAGTTCATAGCAGGTTAGAAAATATAATCATGCAGTAAAGTAAGATACAGGTACTGAAAGAAGTGCAGTATGTAAGCAGAGAGAGAAAGCTGTAATAGAAATATCTACTATAAATAAAGAGCTAACATATGGCTAGTGAGTCAGAGTACAACATGGACATGTAAATGGCATGGGATGATTCTGATAAGACACTACGGAATAATTCTGATAAGATACTACTGGTGTATTATTCACATGTCCACTTCTACTCCCCCGTACCCCCAATCAATACACAAGGATCCAACCGGGTTATGTTATGATTCCATGTAAGGCCCCCAAAGGGTGGTACATAGATGTCCCATAAATAGAGATTCTAGGATACCCAGTGAATGGGATAAGAGATTCTAGAAGACTCTGTGATCATAAGAGTATATGTCACAAGTGATCGAAGAACCAGTGAAGCATAGTGATACTCCATGTAAGTGAAACGCATAGAACTATGTAGTACCCGATGCTTCCTAAGGATAACATCTCAAGAAGGGATCTATATAGTACCAATCCGTGTGACCAACGTGACAGTGCAAGTAAAGTAATCTACTGCAGAAAATAATTCTAAGCAAGATATGAAATGATCAGAGAATATACTCGCCTGGTATCTGAGTGTCCAATATGAAAGTACTGTCCGAAGAGTGGTGTTTGGCTCCTAATCAGAACACAAGTCACAACAAGTCCAAAATGGTACAATGAAGTCCTACTATGCATTCTACATGATTCTAGGTCAATCTAGGCCAAGGTCAACTCTTGGTCAACTCTGGTCAACCCTAGAAGTCAAACTGGGTCAACCAAGTCTAAATTAGGCCAAACTAGTCTATACTAGTCTAAACTAACCTACACTAGCTAGCACAAACCCTTACAAGGCTATACAAGCCTATACTAGCTATATCACAACATAGCTACTAGCTATAACTAGAATACATTCAACAAGTCTAACATCATTCATCATTACACCTATTGATTTAAATACTTTACATATAGTCTATAATACGGTACATTAGGAACATCACATATTTATATATATATTATATATATACCTAGGCTCAAAATACTATAGATACATTAATGTATATAGCTACACTACAAGATTGACATATATACATATAATATCTATTACATACATATATTACTTACATATATATAGAGAGAGAGCATGTGAGTGTGTGTGTGATGTGTGTATGAAATGAGAACATGAAAGCAATGTGTGTGTGTGTGTGTGTGTGTGTGTGTGTGTGTGTGTGTGTAACTAGATGGATAAAAATCTGGAAAAACAGTGTAAACCAGTTCACTGTTAACAGTTTCATTCACTCTTGGATTCTCAGTTAGTCTTAATACAATATTCAGGTTTATAAAATATAGGAGACATTTGCAATCAAAACTGTTGACAGGAACTTAATGGTGAAAAGGGGAAATAACAAGTTTAGGTCTTAATTAATCTCAGAAAACTGTGAATGCCCAAACCATTTCCAGGTTTTTGTTGAACCCACACTGAAATCTAAAGAAGGGGTAAACTCAGGTGTAGGACTGATTTCAGTTTCCAGTGTGTGACATGGTGTTAATCTCAGGTTTAAAACCACAGAAGTAGTTCTCAGATTTAGTCTCTAGGCCAGTCCCTTCCCAGTTTTATACAACATGGGAAAACACCCCAATCAATACACAACAGCCTATATTTGAATCTAACTTAGTTAACATGGGTTATAACATGTAGGGATCAAATTCATAAGAAAACATATACAAAACAGTGGCTTAAACACTAGTTCAAGTTTTAGGAATCAACATTAAAAAATTGAATTCAGTTGCAGTTTCATATGAATCAACCAATGGTCAAAAAGGCCATTAACAAACAAAAACTAAATTTGAAAAGATATACCTCAACAATGTGGATCAACACAAATGTGGGGGATGATTTCAGTGAAGAACATCAGGTAATTAGGAACTTTAGTGTCCAGGAAAAATGTGAAACACACAGTAACAGGGAAAGGTTTCAGTGAACCAAGGTTAAAATTGAAATCAAAATTTAACATTCATTCAACTAATCAAATGGAACCTTCTCCCTAACCAGGATATTGAAGAGTAGTAAAAGCATAACATATACATGCTATAAACATCTAATTAAAATGAACAAGGAAGAATATCAGTGAGCAAATCGCTGATACTCGACCATTACAAACAGTATAAGTCAGCCTACTCAACATTCGAAACCCCTAAAACCACAAAAACTTAACTCAATCACGAACTAATATTTAATAGAGATTAGCAACACATATTGGATTTATCTAATCAAATTAAACAGGATTTTAAAGCATTAAAACAATTCACACAGGAACCCATATCAGGAACACTGAAAACACACAGTGTACGACACGTACACAATCGATTCCTCCCTCGACACGACACGGGGACACATGGGACTTGACATACGGGGTGTCAGTCATGGCCCCATGCTACGTGTCAAGTTTCGTGTCAAAATATTACGTGTCGTGTCCGCTACAGCCCCCGAGTAGCAGGGGAATACTGTAGCGTGCGCTGTGCGCGTGTGCACCGCGTGTCCGCGTGTCTCCCTAGGCCTGATATGACACGAAAACCAAACACAAACACTAAAAAACCACAGGCAAGATCAAAACCCTAATTCCTATTCAAAAAGTTTCCACAAAACCAAACGAAATGCCCTTTGTGGTATTTCGACAAACACCTAGGTACCACCTCTGATACGTGTCCAAATGGACACGAAACTTACGAAACCCGACACGACACCAATGCAGACACTTAGGGGACCCTTAGGGCTTCCTAATCATGAAAAGAAATCAAAGTTTCATGGAGAATGAGAAAGTTACCTATGGATGAACTTTCAAGAAAAATCCCCTTTCAATAGCTCTTCTCTTGATGTCCCAATCCACTCAAATCACATCAAACTGAGATGAAATCTTAACAACAACAAGAATAGGTATATAGAACCTAATGGAAAAGATTAGAATGAAAAAGGAAGAGGAATGGAGTTCTAGGGATTAAAATACAATAGGAAACTAACCTTCTAAAACTTGAGCCTTCCTAAGAAAGAGGCAACCCTAAATTTTAGGAGGGTATTCATAGGGTGGTGATCCCCATAAAGATAAGGTGGCCGGCCAACATTTCCTAGGGATTAGGGTTTGAAATTTTCTTGGGCTTTGGGCCAACCTACAAGGCCATGGTTTGATTTGATTAATAAAGGTTCTAAATCATAAGCCATGACTTATGACTTTCTAATTCCTATTGCTAATTAGAGTCTAATGACCAAACCAAAGATTTGGCTAGGTTAGACTAGAGTCATATAACCTAACCAAGTCCATACTAACTAGGGTTAGCTCCTAGGTTGGTCTACAAGGGTCAACACTGGTCAAAGTCAACCTAGTCCAAACAATTCCAAAATAAATCCTAAAAATTCCCATAAATTCAAATAAATTCTAATAAATTTAAATTACCCCAAAAATATCAAAAATACCCTCACACTAGAAATATGGTAGTAACACCAGGAGGCATCTTTAATGCTTCTCGGCGGAATCTTTCAATCAAACTCTCAGCAGTTTCATTATGTCTTTGTTTGATCTTATTGAGGGCCGACATGGTCATGTCAGTTGATTCCCTCATAGAATCATTCCAAGAATATTTGTTTAAGACCCGAGAAAGAAGTAATACAGCCATCAGACAAGCTTCTATACCAATCGTATGCTACACCGGCTAAACAGCCGACGAATACCCTGGTAAGAAGAGCGTCATTCGGCTGAAGTTGAACAGTCATTACCTCAAAGTGGTTAATGAACTGACTCGGAGAAGTGTTGCCGTCAAACATCGAAATTATGGGAATCTTGTACTTTAGAGAAAATAGGACTTCCTTCCATTCAACCGGATAGGGTTGTTTGATCCCCAATCTCTGTAAATTATCATTCTCTTTTCGAACTGAGTGCGCAAGAGTTTGACAGCTTCATTAGCATCTTTCGATAATGAAGAAGGAACAGGACTGAATTATAGTGTTAGGAGAAGGAACAGTGTGGTAAGTACTACCCCCAGCTCTTGACTGACTGGGTGTGGGTTGAATTTGTACAGGAGGTATTTGAGGAGATACTACCCCCAGACTTGTATTGACAGGCACCGACGATGCTATAATCTCAGGATTTGTAGCAGGTGCGTTCGGTGGTACTGTATGTTGGGCCATGATGATAGAATACATACTTGCGACCATTTAGGCCATGGTCTTCAGTTTGTCCTCCAGTGCAGCTATTCGTTGTTCTTGATTTACTGAACTGGAAGCATCCGGGTCTTCAGTGACAATGTATGCTGTCACTTTTCTAGGTACAATAGAAGATACTGTTTGTTCAGAACTTTTGCTGTATGCATCATATTTAGAGAAGGAATCATCTCCTGAATGAGAAGTAGGAAGATGACCAGAAGGATCTTGGAGAAGATTCCTTTGACCGATTGTGTCTCCGCTTCGGGATCTAGTGTGTTGGAATACTCCTTTAGAAGATTCTTGGAGTAAATCTAGATATCATTGACTAGGCTTACGGGACTTGCCGTATTTGGAGCACTTTCTACCCCCAGTGTCTCGAAAAGCCATGTTGACGGAAGCATACAACACTTTGCCTTCGTCTTCTGACATTGGTTCAGAAGTTGTAAAATTCAGACGATCGAAGACAGATCATTTTATTGTCTGACAACAGCACTTGATGACAACCTTGTGATTACAATGGTGTCTAAGTGGCTGAACTGGAGGTGTTGAGATATTGTCCTGTTTTTGCCTGAGGTGCTCTCGGAGGTCACGAACAATGACGAGACAAGAAGAAGTCTGAGGGGTATGTTCTTTGACAGCATTCGGAACAAGGTTCCGGTTCTTCAGATGTTTTGTCCCGTGAGTATATAGAGAAGTACTTACTTCGTTAGCATAGGTGTCAGGATTTTTCATCTTGGAAGTTCGTCCTCTGATGCAAGTTCATCTTCGGCATTGGCTGCTTACGTTTCGCCGAAGTTAATGTAGACCGAGGTCTATTGAGATAATCCCGTAGATCAGCAAACTCACCCCCAGGGATTTCTGTCTGAGATACCAGTAATTTTTCTTGCTGTGAGCGGAATATCCAGAGAGTTGGGAAATCTTGGAGTTCCGCTACCGGAGTAGGTAGAATACCTCTTTGATCAGTATATTTCCCTTTGGCAGGGAGAGAAGAACTCTTGTTTTAGAGAGTTCTTGTACTAATTGGTGCCGAGGCACGTTCAGATTGATCTTCTATGGTAAAAACCAGAGAAGACTGAGAAAAGACCTAAGGACCTTTTCCCTTATTTTGTGAAGAAGGGTTGGCTAAAGAGCATTTCCCTCTGTTGTCTTCCAAGTCGTGGAACGAAAAAGTTTGAGAAAAGACTAACGGGCCTTTTCCTTTGTTCTGAGGAGGAGAAGGAATAGTCAACAGACTACCCCCAGTGGATTGCGCTGGAGCAACAGGGTGCTTGGGAAGAGGAGCAGAGTTTTTCTCCTTGCTGTGAGAAGAAGGGAGATTAGCCAAAGGGCTATCCCTATTAGACCTGCGCTGGAACAGCTTACGCAGAGGTTGAAGTGGCAATATGCGCATTGGTTGATTGCGCATAGGAAGCTTTGACAGATGGCCTTTTAGCCACATAAACTGTAGTTTGTGCAGCAAGAACCCTAGCTTCAATGGATTGCACAGGAGCAAAGGTGGCCGCCAACTGCGCCAGGGGGAGAGGAGTCTTGCACTTTGCCAGAGTAGCATAGGGAGTGGGATGCGCTGTGGCAGGAAAAGCAGCATATTGCGCAAGGGAAGAAGTTGCTACTGGTTCCTTGGCAGCAGAGACAGCAGGTTGCGCAGATGATTGCGCAGAGGACAGCGCAGAGGACCGCGCAGAGGACTTTGGAGTCCACAGTTAACGAACCTTGCTCTTGGCAGAGGTTGCAGTACGACGAGTAGCCCTAGAGTTGATCATCGCCTCGTAGGCAGTCTGGTTGACCTTACAACCAGCGTCTTCTGCGTCTTTCCGATAGACGCAACGTCATATTGAGTTGTCACTTCCTCGTCGGAGGAGAAAGTCGTCCCCAGCAGAGTCGCCATTTTGTTTGCAAAAACAAAAGTTCTTTTTATTTCACAAACTTTGTAAGAAGATTATAATTGAATTCTGGGAAAGTATAACTATAGGAATCCGATCTGAAGACGATCGCTTTATCCCTTGGACGATGTGAACTTTGAAGACGATAGCCTCTGAAGAATGTAGCAGCACTTGGGCATGAACTCCTGATCTCTCTGATGATCTTGAATGATCTCTTCTTGATAATGAAGGACTTGAAACTCTATTTATAGAGTTCTAAAAAATAACTAATTAGTAGTTATTTTTGGATTGCACAGGCAGGATTGTGTAGGCATTGGACTGCGCAAACAGCGAACTGCGCTAGCAGTTACTCGATCGTGGCTCAACTGTATTAGACGCGTGGCATTGTTTGATTGAAATGTGCATGGTCGTGTACAGACGGTTGCCACGTGGTAAGCAATTGATGGCATGTAGGCCACGTATAAAATGTCAGTTATCTTGATAGATTGTGTAGCTTGAACTGCGCTAGCTTCAGAGTGCGCTGGGATCGAACTGCGCTGAAGAGGATCTGGCAGACTGTGCTTCAGTTGGGCTGGCAGACTGCGCTGGGAGTTGACAGCTGGACCGCGCTAACAGCTGTCCTAGAATGCGGTACGGCTCGAGAAACGAACAGACTCCTCGCTTTTTGGGATGTCAGTTGTCAGAAAATCTGATTTTGTGTCAGGTAATGATGACGTTGCCATATCAGCATTGCGCGTTTGGATATTGGCGCAAGTTCAACCTATCGCAGTTGATTTGTTGTGCAATCTGCTTCCTGTGCAGCTCATTGAAGGATGCACAATTTGGTTTTTCATTACCTTTTTGATGGGTGCAACTTGATTTTTAGGTACCTACAAGGTTGTAGGTCTTACATAGCGTAATGCAACAATCAAACTTAGCCACGAAATAATCATGCCTTGACTGTAAGGTACATATATATGCTGCTTTTATACAAAATAAGTTGAAGTCTGCACGTATCCATATGTCAATGTTCGGGATCGGCTAGTCGATTGCAATGGTTCATGGTTAATATATGAACGTGTCTCATTCAATTCAATAAGGGACTAGCCAGTCTTTTAGTTCTAACTAGAAAACGCATTAGTCAATGTAACAATCAATGTCAATTCGTGACAAAGCATGAAAGTCAAACTAGTATTTAGTATGGTCGAGTCTATAACTCTCAGGGTTAAGTTCCAGTCGTACTAGGTATCCATAAACCAATCGAGACACAGTGCACACTCCACACAACAATATGTATTAAAATATTAACATATCATGATTATATCGAGTTCATGTCAAAAAGGCGTAAGAATATAATTAGGGGTGCCATGTGCCCAATAAAGGTGAATCTAGGACAATGGATGCCAGGGCCATACTGCGCCGGGCAAGGGGTAAGATACGCTAGTGCTAGGAAGCCTCCGGGTAGGGGAGTACGCCAAAGGAGTATATCAAGGCAAGGAGTACGTGTAAAGGAAATACGCGTAAACGGAGGTACGCGTAAGGAATAAAGTTTACGCATGAAAGAAGTACGCCAAGCCAGAGGAGTACGAGTAAAGGAAATACGCCAAACCAGAGGAGTACGCGTAAAGGAATACGCCAAACCAGAGGAGTACGTGTAAAGGAAATACGCCAAACCAGAGTAGACTTTATTTTATGCGTAAAACAGTCTTGACTTGCGTAATCCAGATTTCACGCTGACACAAATAAACTGTGGGCGTAGAGTTTGATACTACGCTGGCACGGATAATCGTGGGCAGTAGAGTTTGATACTACGCTGGTACGAATAAACGTAGGCATAGAGGAACCTCCAGAACTCCAAATTCCATGAAACCCTCAATCTAAGCCAAAAATGGTACTTTCATAGATCAAAATAGGGTATAATACAAATCTCAACAACCTAGAACGATCAAAACTTGAAAATAAGAAGTTTGATAGATCAAAACCACCAAAATCCAAAAATGATAAATTTTTAGATCTACAAAAATAAAACTTCAAAATGCAAAATGTCAAGATCTAAACTATCTTAGAATTACTAGAGGAAGATAAATGAACTATAAAAATGGGTTCTCATGTGGAAGCAAGATTGCACTTGCCTATGCTCTTGGTAGGTGGAGAGAGTTATGAGGAAGAAAAAGGAGAGTAAATGAGAATAAGTGAAGAGAGAGAAAGTAGTTGGGCTTTAAATGGAAATTATGGTAGGTAGGGGGTTGGGTTCATGATGAACCACCCTAAATCAAAATAAACCAACCCAAGCCGAACCCAAGTCAAAATAAACCAAAAGCTAAAGCAAAAGCAGAAAATAAAATACAGAAAAATAATTAGCATAAAATTAAAGGAATTAAATACAGAACAAATGTATGATAAATATTAAATAAATACATTCAAGCAGTACACGTATTAAAATACGTATTCTGGAACGGAGAGTGACAGAAGGGGTCTTGTAAGACAATACCACTCAACATAGGTAAGATTTACAATTAGAGCAGTTACTGAAAGTGGAGCTTCTAGGATCTCCTATCAAAATTTACAATACTACTGGAACATGTAAGATAATGAATAGCATGCTTGTCCTCTTTGAATTGAGTATCGCTTTCTTGTTATTGAAAAGAAGTGATAAACAATAGAATTTTTTCCAGATATTAAGTATCTTAGGTACGGAATTGCTGATTCACTCTTATGGTCGATAGCATCTAGTTTCTCTGGTAGTTGCTTAATCGTTTGCACTAAGAAGCCAAGTCACCATTATTTATTTATTTTTGTGATTTTTTGTCATTATATTATATCAGGTAAAATTATGATCTTTCATCCAAAATTGTTGTGGTATTTTAGATTAGTTTTCTAGCTAACCCTTCTTTGATCATAAAGACTACTTACCCAGATTATTGTTTTCCAAGTACATATATCAATTTTCATACATGAGTTAACTAATACTAATTGAACCTATATATTATATCCAAGTACATATATCAATTTTGAAACATGAGTTAACTAATACGTAAATAAAGCTATATGTGTTGTGTCTCAGTCGTGTTGTGTTAGTGTCGTGTGTTACGTGTCGTGTGTCTGTGTATGTGTCGTGTCATGTCGTGTCGTGTCTATGTCCGTGTCGTGTCTCATTGTCATATCTTACATACGACATTACACTATCACTCATGTGCACTACGTGTCTCAGTGTCGTGTCTCAATGTCCATGTCGTGTCGTGTTGTGTCTCAGTGTCGTGTCAGAAAGTGGGAGTTAGGGTTAGGCTTACCTGAGCCGGAGTCGAGCGGTCACTGCGGCAGGAGTTCGTCCGGGGGAGGGGGTCGCCAAAGACGAGAGGGGCGAGGGGTGGGGGTCGCCGGAGTCCAGAGGAGCGCCGGGGGTAGGAGTCGAGAGGGGCGCGGTTGGTAGGGGGTCGTTGGAGAAATTTGGGGGAAGAAAATTTGGGGGGAGAAAATTTGGGGAGAGCACACGGGGGGTGGGGTAGAGGAGGGTTTAGGGGAAAATAAAAATTTGATCGGCCAGCTGAACCCTATATGAAATACTTTAGTGACGTTCGCATTTGACATTGCTAAACGTCACTGACTATACTAAACTGGCAACATTCAATCAGAGGAGTCGCTCAACTCGCTAATGTATGAAAAACAGCGACGTTCTTCGACGAAACCGCGACGTATTCCAGATAATAAATCGCGTCTATTTTCTAATAATAAATAGTGTCGCTAAATGACGTTGAACATCACTGGTAGTGACGTTGAGCGACGTCTTTCAGGGAACGTCGCTAATTACAACAAAAATAACGACGCCCGAACAAAACGTCGCTAATCTCGTCGCCAATATGACTTATTTTGATAGTGATAGTATGGGTACCCTATCCAACACCAACCATTCTCTCTCTTCTCAACTAGGTGGAGGAGCCCACCATTTGAGCCTACCATAGAACTCAAAATTATCCTCTCCATTGTCATTTATATGTACTTTCTTAAGCTTCACATCATTCATCTCTAGCATATCTTCTATGCAATGATACCGAGTTACAATGTGCTTAGATATGCAAGTAAGATTTTTTTCTAAGGTAAATTATGCTCTGGCTATCACAAAGCATCGTGTATTACTTCTTGTAACTCTCTTCCCAAAATTTTCAAATTTTTTATTTTTATTATATTTATTGTGCTTAAAGATAATGTCGTCGAGACGTTGTGAACGATTTGTTTGATTTACACTTTTATCAAAAACTAGTTTAAATTTAAAGTACTAATTTATCTTAGTTATTTTATGCCTAGATTATTATTTTGGACTTTCCAAATGGATTGGTTTTAAAAAAAAAATAATTTTAGAGATTATAAATATTTTATGGACAAAATAGGTTTTCCATTTATGTTTAATATTACGTTGAAAGTAATTTTCTAAAAAATGGTTTATTTTACTTCGCGTGATTTAAAGTGAATATTTCCTTAAAATTTAGGGATAAGATATTTTCCATTAATTTTGTACTTCAAACTACTTATAAAATTTATGACTACCATTTATTTCCGTAGAAATATTTATCCTTGATATCTTATTACTATCATAAAAATATTTGGTTAATAATTATTGGGCTTTCAGAATATTTTTGAAATGGTTTTGGATAGCATAAATAATTTATTCGATAGAAAGGTTTATTAAAACATCTCATATATGATTTTTGACTAATAAAAGATGTTTCCAAATATTATTTATAGTAATCAATTATTTAATTTGATTTGAACTATATGACTAAAATTATGAGAGACAATTTTGGTCATTATTTTATATCTTATTAAAAATTGGCTTCAAAAATACTTTTGAAAATCATTAGTAGCTTTAATAATAAAAAGGTTGGCCATTGTTATTTTCAAGTTTGGATTTAGTTTTTCATTAGAATTTAAGTCCTATATTAAGAGTTCATTAAATTAATTTGAATATTAATATTAGTTTGAAATATTTGTGTGAGAATTTAATAGTTGTTCTATTATTATCATTATTATTATTACTGTTATTGATTTGAGTTTATGCGTTTCAAATTATTTGATTGAATACTATCTTTAAATTATTATTAATATCCATTAATGAATTATGATTAGATTACGTTGTATTCAAGTTCTACGTGATTTAAATTTGCGAATATTTATCTATAGAATTTATATTATTGGATAGTATTGAGTATTATTTCAAAATATTATTTTTAAGTATTATCTTAAGGTCTTATTGTTATCAAGTATTAAATTTAGATTTGGCTATACATATTTTTACATATTATTAATAAAATATAATATTGATTTTATTATAGATTGATTTTGATCAAGTTAGAGTTTATTTGATTAAGATTTTAGTTGGTTAACAATTTATACTCAATCGTCAGAAGCAATATTTTAGGATAAGTGTTATAATTTATAAATGACCAGCATCAGTCCCTTCCTATCTTCAACATCCCATTTATCGTCAGAGTATAATATTCCATAGAGAAGCCATCTACATCCATTTCCTTCTTCTCTAATGACCACACCGCAACAATAGCCACCAGGCGACTACCAACAGAGCAATCCCCATAGCCAACCGGTCGAACACCAGTTCTGTCCACCATTTGTAGCCACCGACCCTACCCGGGGCTAGGCAACCATCTTGCCATCACAGAGCACCACGCCATCATCTTCCCCCAAGCCTCCACCGACTGCTGCCATCATCTAACCTAGTCCGACACTCCACCCTCCCGTATTGCCGGCAACCACACAAGACCACTAAAATCATCACTACCATACCCGTGCCACAAATCGACACAAAATTACTGCCAACAACCGATACACAGAATCTGTCCGTGCCCACCGTGTCAGTCGGGTCCGACCCTGAGTGTCCGAATTCGTGTCCACAAGCAAAGCATCATTACCAAACAACCACCAACCCATAGAACCTTCGACAATAGCAACACCACAACACCATCGACACCAGTACCATTCCCCTACCACCTTACCTCCGTCGCTGTCCTCCTGGCCGAGCCGCTGCACCTGCCCCTCACCCCCTCCGGAGAGGCATCGACGCCCAGTCGCAGCGTTGCTCCTCCGTCTCAAGTGCCGCGCGACATCCGCCCTCCAGATCTGGTGCGCAGCCGACCGATGTTTTGAGCCACCGTGGAAGCCCCGTCTCCGATGGCGCTCCCCTGTTCCTCGCCACGACCCCTGCCCGCGCTGGTGACGAGCAGCCGGAGCAAATCCGCTCGCCACCCTCGTCTGTACGCCTCGCACCAGAACGACGCTCCGCCAAGCGCTCACAGGCACGGTGAGCCAGCCCTCACCGATCGTCGAGCATCGCACCTACGGCAGGGGCTCCGTCCGCCATGGCGGCCAACGCCTGTGGCCAGTGCCACCTCGATCTGCCGTCCAGTCGTACCTCCGCCACCGGGCCGTGCCGGTCACGACCGAACGAGCGAGCCAACGAGCAGAGCGCCATGGTCGAGTCCGCCCGGAGTCAGGCGACGCCGAGCACCGCCGATCTCCGTGCAACGCCACCGCGACCCCTCGCCAGGACCCGCACGTCGCCCTCCGGAGCTTCTCCGGCCGAACAACCCTGTGTAAGCAGCCCCTCCCCTTCTTCTCTGGATCCCTCCCAGCTCTCTTCCCCTCTTTCTTAAGCTCTCTCTTTCCTAATTAATGAAACCCACAGCTGCCAATTCATTTGGTTTTATTTTATTATTTTTATGTTGTTGTCTTATTATCAATATAGGTACACCAGTATGTATAGGTATCCAGTACAAATATTATGGTATTAAATGTTATTGACTATTAGGATTTTTTCCAAATGCTGGTTAAAGTAGGTTAGTGTTTATTTTTATTTTACTAATAAATCAGTATACTAAGACTATTTCCAGTATCTGCATACGTATATATATTATTATTTTTATCACTCATTATTATTATTATTATTATATAGTAAATATTTCTAGATATTGTATTATAACAAAACACTTTATTAGGCTTTATGCCCTACATCTATTTTTCCAAAATATGTTATTATATTATGTTTCTACAAATGTATTTGGGCCATGGGTTTTGGGCCTATACATTCTGGACTATTATTTACACTATATAACTGCGAATATAAATGTGTTATCGGCTTTATGTATAAATATTTTCTAAAAATAAAATATAATAGTTAATGGACTCAAAAACTAAACATAGCTATTTTATATAGGGAAGTATATGTATTTTGTATATGGTAAATATTATGGGATTTATTAACAAATTTGGCTTTTAGATAAACAATAATTCTAATAAGTTTTATAAATGCAATAATTTCTAAATGGATTATATGTATATTTTCTAAATAGATACATTTTTCTATGCTTAGAAATCCCTTTCTCCTAAACCAAATCATTTAGTTTAGTTTGCCCTTCATAATGACTAATCAAGTATTTTTCATCGCTTTTGTGAAACCGAACCTCTACATGGCAATGCTCGCTAATTGGACTATTCCAAATGTAAAGGTACTATTGGTTTTACCAGCTAAGGACCTCAGGCAAGTACACTTTCTGATTGCTTTTCGATTCATAGTAGTCTATATATACATTTCATGTTTATACATATGTTTTGCTGCTTGTTAACACGCTCGTCACACGGAGTAGTTGGGAGGGAAAATATCTTAGTGGACATGTGGACTATCCAGAACTATCCCTCGTGTCTTTCGTGGAGAATAGCAGCTGCACACGACACGTACAGGGTGCCAGATTTACCCCCTAGCTGTTCACATGTCGAAACGGATAATTCAAATCACATAGATAGTTGTATTTTATTTATTTTTCTTGTCTTCTCCACCACTTACCATGTCATCAGTACTTTCTAGTTTTCATCTCTCATATATTATTTTCATATCTTGTAAATTCTATTGTGTTTTCGTATTGCCGTCGGTTTGTGTGCTTATTCCATTCCTGACTGACACCCAACATTTTGCAGGTTAGCCGTGGCTCCTTTAGCATCGGGAGATTCAGGTGTATTTGCAGGCCAAACCTAGAGATTAGATAGTTATGTTGTAGTCATTTCAAATGTGTAAGAACATTGTACTTTCTTTGAATATAATTCATGTAAATGTTGTAATCTATTAGGAATGTGAATGAGCAATAAAGTTTATTTTGAGCATTTATTTCTTGCGGGCTTGACAGCGTTCTACCGCCGACTTTGCGGCGTAGGCTGGCTTGGACACGTCTTGTATCCGAAAAGCGGGTGCGGGTCGTGACACTTCTACTTTAGCCCCAACTCAACTTCTTCATCAACAATAGCTCCTTGTAATTAAGCCTCTGTCATCATAATAGATTGTGTCTCCATCATAGAGAAGGTGACACAATTATGCAACCGCACTACTATGATACTACCGAACCTGTAAATATCATCATGTAGCCCAAAGTTACCCTTCTGGTATATACATCCATATTAGTGTTAATATATATATATATATATATATATATATATATATATATATATATATATATATATATATATATATATATATTTAATTCAACTCGTCACTTCCAAATAAAAGTCTCCAACTAGAAGTACCCTAGAGATAACATAGAATTAACTTCATTGCACTCCAATGCATCCTTCATATATTGGAAAGATATCTGATAATCGATCCAACTTATTGAGCAATATCCAACCTTGTACACACCATAACGTACATGAGACTCTCTATAGTTTAAGCATAAGAAAATCAATCCATATATTTTTTCTCCTTGTTCGATAGACATTGCTCAATAGTAAGCCTGAAGTGAGCTGCAAGTAGGGTGCTTACTTTTTTTGACTCGTCTATCCCGAAATATTGCAGTACCCTATGGATGTACTGGAAAAACCAAAGCAACTTGGATCCTCTATCTTGACTAATCTCCATCCCAAGAATGGTCTTTGCTATACCAAAATCCTTTATAGAGAAGGTCATACCCAATTGGTGCATTAACTTCGCTATATTGGTGGCAGTTCGTCCCACCAACATTATGTCATCCACATAAAGCAAGAATATAACAAAATTGTCCTTGAAAAAATACTTCAGAAATATACAGTGATCCAACGTCGTCCAAGCATAACCATACTCTCCCATAAATGACTCAAACTTATTGTACACTACCGCGGAGCCTGTTTCGACCCAATCAAAATTCTCCTTCAACTGGTACACCAATATGACTTTCCCTTCTTATCGAAATTCTTGGGCTGCTCCACATACAAATCTTCCTCCAAATCACTACATAGGAATATTGTCTTGACATCCATCTACTCAACCAATAAGTCAAAACTAGATGCTGATCCCAGCACCACTTGGATGGATGAAAGTTTGACGACTATCTAAAATATCTCATCTAAATCTGTGCCCTTTTGCTGATTATAGCCCTTAACTACCATCCTCTCCGTGTATCATGGGAAGTAGCATCTCCTTGCTTCACTCTTAACAGCTACTATTCTAAAAGGCCTTCTTCCCTTTTGGTAATCACACTAGTCGTAAGTGTGATTGGCCTGCAATGAACTCAACTCATTCTGCATAGCATACATCCACTCCTGCCTATACTCGTCCTTCATTGCCTCCAAGAAGCTTTCGAGATCACCACCGTTAGCCAATAGTATGTACTCATTAGCCGAGTATTTTCACAAATGGTGAAGCTCTCTCATACTCCGAATTGGAGGCTTACGTATTAGTTGTTCACTGTGTAAGCCCCATGTTCTGTAATTTAATTTTTGTGATTTTTTAAATGAGATTTGTTAAAACAAAATGATAACTAGTAAACTAAAATAAGAACAAAATAAGAGTTTTAAATGAATTAAATATTTAAATTAAGAAAATAGTATATATATATATATATATATATATATATATATATATATATATATATATATATATATATATATATATATATATATATATATATATATATATATATACTAGTTATATAAAATATATATATACTAGTTATATAAAATATATATATATATATATATATATATATATATATATATATATATATATATATATATATATATATATATATATATATATATATATATATATATATATACTAGTTATATATATGTAAATAATAATGCATTAATAGATAGATAATTAAAGTTTAAAGTTAATATTACTTATCTTTATTTACTAAAATAAAAAATAGAATAAAACCTATATGAACATCTAAATAAGCTTAGACATATATGTAGCATATCCTATCTAGTGATTCTAACTGTGTCCTTAGAATCCCTATACTATTAACCTTATCCTTGTTTAAACAAATTAATTAATCTAATCCTAATAAAAGAAAATCAAATATCTTATATTACTAGTTTAATAACTTAAACAAAGGAGTTGTAATAATATTATAGATAAAGATTATTATTTTTAATTGATTAAAGAGGAATAAAATTTTATATTATAAAATTTAAGATACCATTTATTTAAACAAAGCATTTAAGTCTATACTCTAATTTTAAAATGAATCCTAAGCATCTAAATTTGGCCATATCTTTTAATCCTAAACATAAAGATTACTAATTGAATTCTTGATCATATCATAATCCTAAATTTAGGAAAGCAACTCCATCCATATCCTATCATTAATAATATATGTATACCCATTATAATCCTATATATAAATAAATAAATTCTAAACTAAATGCATAAATAATCTCTCATATTTTTCTTCCTAAAAGTGAAGCACCCCTTCTTTTTTCCGTCCAAAACAAACCCTAAATCTGCCACAAAATAGCCATATTTTTTAGTATCTCTAGCAACTTTGAAAGACCATATCTCCTAGCTCCGGACTCCGATTCGCCTCCATTTTTTTGTTAGAACCATATCAAGGCAAGATTTAATAATATATATTTTAATATATTTAATTCGAACCATGAATTTCTTTAAGATTTTTAGAGAATCAGTTGTCCATAACATGAACGTATTTTGGCATTTTCTCGATTTTGGGAGTTTTCGAACATGAAAATGCAGTCCTCTTAGTTTCTCGAAAACCTCACATGGAGACCTACAACATAGTTTAATTTCTAAAATAATTAAATTTATTTAATATATATAGTATTAACTACAAATATAAAGTGACTAAATAATATATGTATAATTACCTTGAAACCCAATTGAACTTTATTTACAATGTTTTAAAATCAATAATAAACTTTGTTAGGATCTTAGATTATCTAAATTTGGGGTTAACTAGAGAAGTGCTTGGATACTTAATCAACTGTCCAAGTTGTACCATTGAAGGCTAAGGCAAGTACTATTATCTAGCAGATTTAGTTTCAGTTTATTAATTATATGTGTTTGTAATTTGTGTAGTTAGAATTGTGCATATATTATCACCATTGATAGTCTTTTTGATTCTACACGTGGGTGTTTGTTACGACTCGCACCCGCTTTTCGGGACGCGAGAGCGTGAGCAAGCCAGCTACGCATCAAGCGGACTCCAGCCCGACTCGAGTACGTATAAGCTGTCAAGATTCATGGTATCATGGCTAATATGGTAATCTACAGTGCATCTCAATCCACAAGAATATATAAGACAAGAATGAACAAGCATGGGTCGTGGTCTGCAGCCCACTAGCTTATATGTCCGATTAGACTCCAAGAATAACATGAGTCTATAAAGCTAAGCTGATAAGCAGGATATATCATAAAAGCACGAGAAAGATAGTAAATCAATAACACTAACAAAATACCTGAATCATGCAAATGAAGTCAACTACCACATGCTCAGCTAACTAACTCCGTATAATCAGCTACCTGAAGAGATCATTAGGTCCTCAGAGGACTAGAAAGATACATAAAATATGCCTACTAATATGACAGTATATAACATATATGGAGGATAAGAACATTGCAAGAAGAACATCTAAGGATGATGAGTCATGTGGAAATGTAATACTAGACTGGGCTAACTATCAATTGAAACTCCTATAGCTTGTAGCATAATGCAAGATACTCCCAATCTATAGTATGTTTCAATTGAAGTACAAAGCAAGATACTCTCAGTCGAGAATAACCAATTCTAGTATCGATCCTCTCTCCTAAAGGATACAAGGTCAAGTAGACTACTATAAATCGTAGTACAATGCAAGATACTCCTAATTTATAGTGTCGTAAGTCAAGTCAACCAATCAATCAATATATGCTATAGGTCGTAGTACAATGCAAGATACTCCCAATCTATAGTATGTCTCAAGTCAAGTCAATCAAGCAATATCAAGATAAAAGAATCGACTATAGGTCGTAGTACAATGTAAGATACTCCCAATCTATAGTATGTCTCAATTGTAGTACAATACAAGATACTTCCAGTCAAGATGGGTCAAGTCAAGAAAATGGTATATAAACTGACACCTCAATCACGAGACAAGGTAACGTGAAAAGACCAATAATCAAGCAATGTCGAATATCCTATACGTGCACGTAAATCTAGAAACAAGTAAAATAATCGATGACAAACCAATCATAATATGGGAAACAGGTAACCATATGAAATAAGTACAATAGAAAAAAATAATATAAATACTGCATATGTTCGACAAGGAATACTTGTCTGTTGTCTGCTGCTGCGGTGCTGTCTGACTAGTGTCCTCAACCGAAAGTGTAGCGGATCTAAGTTGCCCTATATAATATATTCTAATTAATACTAACACAAACTAATCTAAGCAATAACAAAGGGTAAGATCGTCGCACCACATCAACTAACACTGTGATGTTCGTGCCAACAATTCAACAGTTACATGGCATTAGATAACGTACCAATAAATACATACCATGCTACAGTCTAACATATCGTGAGGGTCTTGTACATCGTGGTATCATATGTACATATAGGCATTTACATGAATTAGATAAGTATAGTCCTATACGTACGTAAGTACATCACATTGTCGTAAAGCTCTCAATGGCACTAACCTATACATCGGGCATGCATGTGACCTCTTAAACACGTATCTCGGCGTCAAATAAAAATGAAATAATCATGAATTAAATTCTAAAATTATTATTAGTTAGTGAAGAATTACTAAAATAATTACCATTGCATCCACAAAGTTTCGTTGCGCATCGACTAGGTGTTCTAGCAACTTGACAACTAGTTTGTGCATGCAAAGTTGCCAACTTGCATAAAAACTCATTTAATATATGAAAATATAATAATTAATATTCTAAAATTTATTATTTAATTTCTGAAATTTAGTTTTTAATAGTAAAAATAGCAACATTCATCAAACTAGGTTTAATATGGTTACCACGTTGTCATGCCTCGGATTTGTGTCTTCTAAGAGTAGTTTTGCATATAAAATTAGGATTTCTCATGCATGATAATTTCATCATTGCCATATAATATGTTTATGGGTTCATAAAAGCTTTCTCCCATGGAAAAATTAAATACTAAATAGAAGTTAAAGAACTTACGTAATTGCGATTACGACGGAGGCTTTTCTTGTGACACGGACCTTTCAGAGCGCCAAAAGGACTCAAAACTTCACAAAACTTGATGGGGGTGCTTTGGGGCTTCACGTAGGGTGTAGAAATTCAGTTTAGATGGATTTGGGGTGCTATTTTCCAACGTGTACATCAGCTGCAACCAGCAGCACTATTTTGGTAAAAAAAAAAGGTTTCGACTACTAGTTTAGGGTTTGTCGACTTGTGGGGGCTGTTTTGGTGTGTGGGAATGAGGGGGAAGAAGTAGAGAAGGAGAGGAAAAGGGAAAGAGGACGTGGAAGAGAGGGGGGAGGCTGTAGAGGGGTTGGCCACAAGATGGGAGGAAGTTAGGGTTAGGGTTTTGAGAGGGAAGGCTTGGGCTTCATGTAAGGAGTTGGTTGTTGGGCCCATTGAAGAGATCTAATAGGATTTAATCTATGGTTCAGATCTATGGGGTTTGGTTTATCCCTTAGTAAGGCTTTGGATTCACTTGGGTCAAGTTGTTTGGTCTTGGTTGGATTTGAGTGCAAGTACACAAGAAGGTTCACTATCGGAGTCTTAAATATAAAGTTTGTTGTCTATTGGTTTGTTGTGCATCTACAAGGATTTGATTGTACAAAATATATATTGTTGAGTAGGGGATTAGTGTGGGGTAGTGTACAGGTCTAATAGGAATTGGTTTGAGAGTCAAAGTAGTGTGTTTGGGCTCGGTTGGATTCAACAAGTCAAATAATAGTAGTTTTACGATAACGATGGTTCATGATGTTTGTTAATATTTATTTCATAGGTAAGACGCAAGTATGTATGCATATAATCAAAAGATCCAAAAAAAATCACAAAATAGTTGTCATAGTTTTTAGATAAAAATGTCACTTGAATATCAAATAATATTGACACCTATATTATATATGTAACAAATACTTACGGAATATATTTAATATATACATTATTAAATAAGTACCCCATACACACATAAGATATATATATATTGACATAGACATTTTTGGACACACCGCATGACTACATTGGTTGGGTTCGGTACGGGTCCAAACGGGCTAGTTTAGGTTTGGGTCAGGTCCGAGCTAGTTCGGTCTAACCGAGTCTCCTAAAAGTCAATATGCTTAATAATAAAAAATTTAAATTATTTATAGGGTCATGTCACAACTTAGCCTGGTTTTCCAAGTTCGAACACACTTATGATTTTGCCTTCCCTACAATGGCTAATACACTAGTCGAGGCACACGACCATGTTATCTGTGCCACAATTCCTAGTCATCTTGTATTCCAAATCTTAATCATGACTAAAGCCATCTATCGTAATAACTATTTAATTAAAATATTTCTAAAAGTCCAAAAAATTTCATTTAAAAATAAATAAAAATATTTTCAAAATACCGAGAAGAGGGGTTACAAATCTACCCACCTTAAAAATAAATTCGTCCTCGAATTTAAGAAAAAGTCCAACAGTAATGGTAGAAGACAGGTCCCACTAGCTATAAATTATTCTTATGGTCATTTCGAAACTACAAATTCTCGAGGACTTCTACCCACCTTTGGTCACACTACTCCCTCAAAACACGTCGCTAAAACTTTATAACCTTCCAACTAGTTGCTAAAATCAATACCAATAGATATCTATGGCATAAAGTACCTCTAATCCCCTCCTATCTATCACGCAACCAAAACTTAAATAATCAAGCAATATTAAAATATAACCTAAGAATTTCTAATAAATTCTAGAGAGCACGATCGTTCGTCACCCCGAAATAGGAAAAGACGAAAATTAATGGTTCGGAAGGCAAAAAAAATAATCAAGAACAATATGAAATTTCAAGGACATGGAGAAATTTCTAGGAGAGTTTTCAAGGCAGTGTGGATTGAGATTTCTAAGATTTAGTCATAGTCGTAAGCTCGTATCAGTACAGTTACGTAACCGATACGATATTCTCTGACCTGCATGGGCCACCACAAAAACTTGTCACAACCTGCATCCGCTTTTCGGGACGTGAGAGCGTGAGCAAGTTAGCTACGTATCAAGTGGACTCCAGCCCGACTCGAGTACGTATAAGCTGTCAAGATTCATGGTATTGTAGGTCCTAAAAAATCAAGTTGCATCAATCAACAAAGTCAAGAAATCAAGAAACCCATCATTTTGATGAATTGCGCAGACAACAGATTGCGCAGCAATCCGATTGCGCACACTGCTTTGCGCAAACAACCGATTGCGCAAGCTGACGTGGCAGAAGTCATCATTACTAAATCAAATCAAATCTTTTCTGACAACTGACAGCACGAATAACAAGGAGTCTGTTCGTTTCTTGCGCCGCACAGTGCTCGAGGGCGGCTGACAGCTGGCAGCGCAAACCAATGCTGCGCAGTTTGAGTCTGCGCAAATCATGTATGCGCAATTCAACTCTGCGCACTCTATCAAATGTAACTGTTAAGTTACACGTGGCATTCATGCCATCAATTGTTCATTACGTGGCAACTGTTTATGCACGATCATGCGCATTTCTATCAAATCATGCCATGTGTCCACGATAGTCGGCCCACGATCCAGTAACTATCTGCGCAAATCAATGTTGCGCAAACCAATGCTGCGCAAATCATCATGCGCAGTCCAAAATAACTGAAAGTTAGTTATTTCCAGAACTCTATAAATAGAGTTTCAAGTCTTCATTCAGGGGGATCAAGATCGGAGATCAGAAATTAGAGAGTTCAGGAGTTCTTGCCAAAGTGCTGCTGCATTCTTCCGAGACTTTTGTCTTCAACTTCCGAGGCTTTCGCCTTCAGTTTTCTTGAGTTGTTTTCAACTTCAAAGGCTTCGTCTTCAAAGTTCACATCGTCCAAGGGATAAAGCAATCATCATCGAGATTGGATTCCTACAGTTGTAATTTTCCCAGAATTCTTGTAATCTTTATTACAGTTTGTATCAATAAAGTTCTATACTTTTGTTTTTGCAAACAAAATGGCGACTCTGCTGGGGACAACTTTCTCCTCCGACGAGGAAGTAGCAACTCAATGTGACGTAGCGTCTATCGGGAAGACGCAGAAGACCCTGGTTGTCAAGGTCAATCAGACAGCCTACGAGGCAATGCTCAACTCCAAGACCATTCCCCGTACTGCAGCCACTTCTGCCAAGAGCAAAGTGCGCTCAGTTTGGGTCTCCAAGACTGCTGCACAATCTGGCAGTTTTGCCACCAAAGGTGCTGCACACTCTGTTGCACAATCTGCGGGCCAGTCTGCTGCGCAAACTGCTGTGTCAATTACTGCACAGTCTGTCTCAGCAACTGCTGCACAATCTGTTGCAGTCAAGACTGCACAATCCGTTGCAAATGTTGCGCAAGCTACTTCATATGCTGCCTTGTCAAAACAGAAGACTCCTATGACTCTGGCGCAATTGGCAGTGGCTTTTCCTGCGCAAAACAGCGTTCCAGCAACTAAAGTGCATCCTAAGCACTCTAAAGCAAGGACTCCTACTTCTGTGACCAGAACCAATGCACTCTCCACTCATGCGCAAATCACTTCTGCGCAAACCAAGGGAAACAGCCCTTTTGCTAAATTCTCTCCTTCTCATAATCAAGAGAAAATATCTGATTCTTCTCTTAAACATCATGCTGTTCTAGCACAATCTACTGGGGGTAGTCCTTTGGCTATTCCTCCTCCTTCTCAGATCAAAGGAAAAGGCCCGTTGGTCTTTTCTCAAACTTCCTTGTCTCATGATTTGGAAGACAATAGAGGGAAATGCTCTTTAGTTATCCCTTCTTCTCAGAACAAAGGAAAAGGCCCTTTGGTCTTTTCTCAGTCTTCTTCGGTCTTTACTGAAGCAGATCAAATTGCACGTGTTTCAACACCCGTCAGTACAAGATCTCCTACGAACAAAGATTCTTTTTACCTTCATAACAAAAGAACTTGCACTGATCAAAGAGGTATTCTGCCTACTCCAGTAGCAGAATTCCAAGACCTCCCAACTTTCAAAATATCCCGTTCCAAACAAGGAAAACTGTTGGTGTCTCAAACAGAAACCCCTGGGGGTGAATTTGCAGACCTACGAACATATCTTAACAGGCCAACTTCAGCAAAACGTAAACAGCCAATGCTGAAGGTTAAGCCTCAAAGACAAATCTCCAAGAACATAAATTCTGATACTTATGCCAATGAGATGAGTACTTCCTTGTATACACAGGGGACAAAACATTTGAAGAATCGGAATCATGTTCCAAATATTGTTAAAGAACATATTCCTCGAACTTTTCCCCGTTCCGGCATGGTTTCTGACCTTCGAGAACATCTCAGACAAAAACGGGATAATGTCTCAACTCCTTCAAATCAACCATCTGATCATCATTGCAATCATAAAGTCATCATCCAATGTTGTTGTCAAACAACAAAGCGATCTGTCTTCGATCGTTTGACTTTTGCTAAAACAGAACCAATGTCAGAAGAAGACGAAGTGTTGTACGCTTCTGTCAATATGGCTTCCCGAGACACCGGGGGTAGAAAGTGCTCCAAACATGGTAAGCCTCGCAGACCAAGCCAACGATATTTGGATTTACTCCAAGAATCCTCTGAAGGAGTATTTCAACATACTCGTTCCCACAGCCGAGACACAATCGGTCAAAGGAATCTTCCCCAAGGTCCTTCAGCTTATCTTCCTACTTTTCAGTCAGGAGACGAATCTTTCTCTGATTATGATGCATATAGTGAAAGCTCTGAACAAACAGTTTCGTCTACTGTGCCTAGAGAAGTGACGGCATATGTTGTTACTGATGATCCAGATGCTTCAACTTCTGTAAACCAAGAACAGCGGATTGTTGCATTGGAGGACAAATTGAAAACCATGGCTGAAATGGTCGCCAGTATGCATTCTATCATTATGGCACAACATGCTACTCCACCAACTGTACCGGCTGCTATAAACCCTGAAATCATAGCTTCATCGGTGCCTGTCAATACTGGGCTGGGGGTAGTACTTCCTCAGATGCCTCCTGTGCAAGTACAAGTTCAAAATACACCCAGTCAATCAGGTGCTGGGGGTAGTGCTTATAATGCTGTCCCTCCTCCTACCACGGCTCCTTCCTCTTCATCTGAAGATGCTAATGAAGCAGTCAAGCTTTTACGAACTCAGTTTGAAGCTTTCAAAGAGAAAGACAACCTGCAAAGGTTGGGAATCAAACAGCCATATCCCGTCGAATGGAAAGAAGTTCCATTTCCTCCCAAATACAAGATTTCAACAATCGCTCTCTTTGATGGTAGTACCTCACCAAGTCAATTCATCAATCACTTCGAGGTAATGACTGTTCAACTTCAACCAAGCGACGCTCTTCTTACCAGAGTGTTCGTCGGTTGTTTAGCCGGCGTAGCATATGACTGGTACAGAAGTTTGCCCGATGGTTGTATCACTTCTTTCTCAGGTCTCAAGCAAATCTTTCTAGAACGATTCTATGAGGGATTCAATGACATGACTATGTCAGCCCTAAATAAAATCAAACAGAAACATAACGAGACTGCAGAGAGTTTCATTGAACGTTTTCGCCGAGAAGCCCTGAAAATGCCTCCAGGGACTCCTGCTGCTGTTACTATAGATACTTGTAAGGCAAATCTCTTGCCTATTATCAGTATGTGGACAGGCTCAATTCAGTTTCAAGACTGGCCATCCTTCATTGTTAATGCCAAAGCAGCTGAAGTAAGTGCTGATAAATTCAAACAGTTGGGGGTACAAATGTCTAACCCCGATCGGGATGAACATCAAGCGTCAAGCGGTGGAAATCGCCAAAACAACCGCAAGAACAAAGAGACTCTGAACATTAATCTGAAAAGCAAAGAGTCTTTGGCTGTCAACGTAGCTCAGCCTACGTCCACTTCCACTCCTTCTGCACCACAACCGAGGGAACCTCGTCCTAAGGTAGAGTATTCTTTTGACGAGAATGACACGGCAAGTATCTTCGATTGTTTACTCAAAAGCAATAAGATCCAGCTCCCAGACCCGAAAAAAACCTGATGAAGTCGGTAAGACCGATCATCCTAAGTATTGTGTTTACCACCGATTCATTGGACATCCTACTAGAGCATGTTATGTGCTCAAGGGCAAGATTCAAGAGCTTGTTAATGCTGGAGTTGTTACTCTGCAACAAGATGAAAAGACTGTCACCGCCAATATGGTTTCAGTTCAGTTCGGTAACTTTCCCCCGCAGATGATACAGCATGGTGTCATTCCTATTCCGAAAACTACTCTTGAGATTGAAAATATTCCTTCTCCACCAAATGAAGGTCTCGTTCCTTTGTCTCTAAACAATGGTGAGGTTATGTGGATTCACCCCGATCTTACTTCAGAGTTCGAGGATTCTTCTTCTTCCAAGAAGAAAAGTCGCTCCAAAGGCAAGACGAAGATTTGCAACATGGTATCTTTTGATCCCATAGTTGACGAAGAAATTCTATTAGGCACCAGATCAGGAAAGCCCTATTTGAAGGATTACCCTGAAACTCAAGAGAATCCTACTTCTTCTCCTGAACCTACCTCAGCACAACCTGCTCTAGTTGAAGAGAATCCTGCTACACCTTCACCAGTTGTGATTCCTATTCCTCCCAAGCCAGTGACTGCTGATAAAGGCAAACAACAAATCCGCTTTGATAAACCTTTGAAGAAATCGTCTCCTACAGGACTTGAGAAGCCTTACAACTTCGATATATTGGCTCAACTAGCCAATACCCCAGCAAAGTTGTCTATCTTTGAACTCTTGCGTCTTTCCAAAGAGACTCGAGAAACCCTCAGCGAAGCTCTTATGCAAGCAGAAGCTTGTCTAACCTTCCTCAAAAAGCCCGAAGCAGAATCAGTCTCTTGTAATAGTGTTCAGGAATTCATTCCGAACATAACTTTTACGCAAGATGACATGTTAATGGAAGACAACAGGCATGACCGTCCTCTTTACTATACAGGATATGTCGATTCGATGAAAGTCGATCGTATTCTGATAGATCCAGGGTCTGCTCTTAGTATCATGCCGAAGACAATGCTCGATGCTTTGAAAATTCCTGTGCATAGTCTCTCCACTACAATCACTACCATCCTTGGATTTAATCAAGGAAGGAGTGAACCTTTGGGCAAAATTCGCCTAAAACTTCAAATTGGCAATCTTCGCACAAAAGTTACATTCTACATTATTGACAATTTTGGTTGTTCTTACAACGCTCTATTGGGGAGACCATTCTTACACGAGCACAATGTTGTTCCATCAACCCTTCATCAATGTTTCAAATATGTTGATGACAAAGGCGTTGTTCGTAAAGAGGTTGCAGATCTTTATCCCTTCAAAGGTGTTGAAGCATACTGCAACGACGCTCGGATGTATAAGGATGAATTCATGAAAATCGTGTTAGCATTAGACACTGAAGAAGAACAAGAAGCGACGCCTAAAGACACTCTTATCATACCTGTCAAAGGGCGAGTTTCACATCCTCAGTCTTCTAAACCATTGGCTATTCACTTGCCAGTACAAAAGAAGTCAGTTGATGCTGATCAAGATCAAAGGGAGCTCACCTCTTCTGAGCCACTTGTTATCGATTTACGTCGTAACAAGGACAAAAAGCAGCTCACTTCTTCTGAGTCAATTGTTGTTGATCTCACTCACAACAAAGAAAAAAAGGAGCTCATTTCCTCTGAGCCACTTGTTATCGATCTCCGTCGTAACAAGCCTCCCTCACGTTCTTCTTCTCCACCTCTTGTAATTAACCTGACCAAGCCTGTTAAGGCCAAAGGTCCTGTTGTAAATACTAATGTACAAATCAATGAAAAAGCACCTATTTTCCAGTATACTGATGTTATTTATCATACTAACTACTATTTAGATATGTTAGATAGCTTCCAATCAATTACAATGGGAGTTGTGCAATCTCTTCATACAGAAGTCTTACTCGAACACTCAGATGATTCATATTTTGTTGTCTCTTCTCGAAAGAGAGGTGAAAGTCCAATAATTTTTATTAAAGGACCAGAACAAAATTCAGTTATACGGATGACAGTAAACTTAACGACACGGGGCGTATCCAACTTCATCGTTATAGTCAACAATCAAAAGACATCATTCGGAAAATGGGTTATGATTTCAAAAGTGGCTTCAATTACGGTAAGGGTAGACGAACTCCTATCCGTACAACTGTTCCGAAAGGAAAGTCAGACATGTACTATAGCAGGACTAAGAGAGGTCTCGGATATGCTTCTCCTCCATTATTATCCCCAGCAGTTTCCGACTCCGACAGTGAAGAACGCTCTAACTCATCTGATTCCAGATCTTGGGATTCTGATACTAGCATTGGTGAAGTCCATAGGTTGGTCGTATCATCTAACATGGTCTCCGTTGAACTTCCAGAAGGCTATGACGAAGAGGTGGAAGAAAATCCTGAAACAGATCCTTGGGCTCAGCATATGGACAATCAGTGGGTACTTCGCTTTGAACAACGTGAACCACCTACTGAAGATCAATTAGTTCAAGTTGATGTAGGAGAAAGCAGCTCGCCTCGTCCAATCTTTATCAGCAAAAATCTTCCAGAGACAGACAAGGAAGAGTTGATTCTTCTTATTAAAGAATATATTGATGTCTTTGCCTGGAGTTATGAAGACATGCCGGGTTTAGATCCCAAGATTGCTACACATAAACTGAACATTTTGCCTAACGCAAAACCTGTTAAGCAGCAACAGCGACGCTTCAAACCAGAAATGATGGATGCGATCGATGATGAAGTCAAAAAGCTCATTGCTTGTGGCTTCATTCGAGAAGAACAACATCCTGATTGGGTAGCCAATGTCGTCCCAGTTCTTAAGAAAACTGGCAAAGTTCGAGTCTGTATTGACTTCCGGGATCTTAATGAAGCATGTCCAAAAGATGAATTTCCTCTTCCTATTACGGACGTCATGATCGACAATACCTGTGGGTTTGAACGAATATCTTTTATGGATGGATTCTCTGGATACAATCAAATCAAGATGCATCCTGAAGATGAAAAGCATACTTCTTTCCGCACTCCTCGTGGTGTTTATTGCTATACGGTGATGCCATTTGGTCTTAAGAATGCTGGTGCAACTTACCAACGTGCTATGAGTACTATTTTTAAAGATCATCTTCGCAAAACTGTTGAATGCTATGTTGACGATATTGCTGTCAAAAGTCGTCTAAAGGAAGATTACCTCCAAGACCTCTTCAATCTCATGCGCCAACATCAACTCAAAATGAATCCCACCAAGTCGTTCTTGGGTGTCTCTAGTGGCAAATTTCTCGGCTTCGTCATTACCTCTAAGGGTATACACGTAGATCCCGAGAAGATCAAAGCCATTCAAGAGATGCGTCCTCCACGCAACTTAAAAGAGCTACGAGGATTCCAAGGTCGACTTGCATACATCAGGCGATTCATTTCGAACTTGTCTGGACGTTGCAGACCATTCACTCAACTAATGAAGAAAGGTGTATCTTTCGTTTGGACTGAAGAATGTCAACAAGCATTCGATGATATCAAGCGATATCTCATGAACCCACCAGTCTTGGTGCCACCTATTTCTGGTATTCCGTTCTTAATGTATGTCCGTGCTATGGATCATTCATTGGGTGCCTTACTTGCCCAAAAGAACAAAGAAGGTCACGAACAGGCCATTTATTATCTTAGCCGTACTATGATTGGTGCTGAACACCGTTATAGTCCAGTTGAAAAAGAATGCTTGGCTCTCATGTTTGCTGTACAAAAGACGAGGCATTATATCATTGGTCAAACTATTCATGTTATATCTCGAGTTAATCCTCTTCGGGTACTTATGAAGAAACCAAGTACACTTAATTCTCGGTTGGCTACATGGGCAATCCTGCTAGCTCAATATGACATGGTGTATGTTCCACAGAAGTCTGTCAAAGGTCAAGCGCTGGCGGACTTTTTAGCGGCTCATCCTGTACCTGAGACATCTAAGCTTTATGACGAAATTCCAGATGAAACATTGGAAGTTAATATGATTTCTGAAGAATTTCCAACCTGGCGTTTATTCTTCGACGGTGCATCAAGGATCGGACCAAATGGTGCTGTTGTGGCAGGTGTTGGAGTGGTCCTCGTTTCTCCAGATGGATCAACTATCCAAAGAGCCTACTCTCTAGATGAACCTTGTTCTAACAATGTAGCAGAGTATAATGCTCTACTTATTGGCCTTCAGTTAGCTAAACAACTGAATGTTGAATATCTTGAAGTATACGGTGATTCTAAACTGGTTGTTAATCAGGTTAGAGGAACCTATGAAGTTCGTCATCAAGACTTAGTGTCTTATCATGAAGCGGCAATCAATTTAGCTATATCATTCAAAGATTTCTTCATTGACTATGTGCGGCGAGCTTGCAATACTGAAGCAGACGCTTTAGCCAATCTTGCAGCTGTCTTAGCTATCCCTATTAAAAGACAGCAGGTGGTAGTTATCTCCAATCGAGAACTGTTCTGTATTGAAAATAATCGTAATATTGAATTCAGCAATTTTGCTGAAGTTAATGTTATCGATGATGACTGGAGAACTCCTTTTATCGACTTCGTGGTACATGACATACTCCCCGAAGATCCTAAGGAGGCTACAAGCGTTCGTCGACGATCTCTCCGATTCTATTATAATCAAACTACTAAAACTCTCTATCGGCGAACTTATGACGGTCTTCTTTTACGCTGTCTCGCTGGTGATGAAGCTAAGCAAGTACTGCGTGAAGCTCATGACGGTGTATGTGGAGCACATCAGCCTGGTCCTAAGCTACAAGATCGTATTAGACGTATGGGTTACTACTGGCCCTCTATGGTATCGGATGCCATAGAGTATGCAAGGAAATGTCGAGCTTGTCAAATCCATGCAGACTTCATTCATCAACCATCAGAATTCTTACACCCGACGGCTGCTTCCTGGCCTTTTGAAGCTTGGGGTATGGACATCATAGGGCCTATTAACCCTCCTTCTTCTAGAGGACATCGGTTCATATTGGCAATAACTGATTACTTCTCCAAGTGGGCTGAAGCTATATCACTGACTGAGGTTAAGACTAGCAATGTCATCAACTTCGTTAAACACCACGTCATATATAGATTTGGTGTACCCCGAAGAATCATCCATGACAATGGACCTCAGTTCATCAGTCAGAAGTTCACTAGATTCTGTGATGATCACCGGATTAATAATGTCGCTTCGACAGCATACAATCCTGCCGCTAATGGTTTAGCTGAAGCTTTTAACAAAACCATCATTAAACTCCTCAAGAAGTTTGTATCTACTAACAAACGGAACTGGAGCGAGAAACTTGGCGAATGTCTTTGGGCTTATAGAACTACAGTCCGCAATCCCACAGGCTTTACACCTTTCTCTTTGGTGTATGGTTGTGAAGCTGTTTTTCCTTTAGAGCTGCAAATTCCTTCTTTAAGGATCGCTATTGCCAATGAGCTTACCACAGAAAATAATGATCTTCTTCGGCTTCAAGAGTTAGAAGCGTTGGATGAGAAGCGATTAATGGCTCAACAGCATATTGAGCTATATCAAGCCCGCATCTCAAAGACTTTCAATCGCAAAGTTAAAGTCAGAGCATTTCAACAAGGAGAACTTGTTCTAGCAGTCAGACGTCCTATGACTATGACTCATATGAGCAAAGGGAAATTCGATGCGAAATGGGAAGGTCCCTATGTTGTAAGCAAAGTCTTCTCAAATGGAGCTTATCAACTTTCAGAGCTTGATGGTCGAATTGCCATGATGCCTATCAATGGCAAATTTCTTAAGAAGTATTTTGTATAAATATAAATGCTTGTAAAATCGTCAAACAGGATCAAGTTCATAAATAAAATGCAAATTTTATTTCATTAAATGATAGTACATAATATTAAAGGTCATTATCATCTTTCTTTACATTGGGACGAGGGCCACTGCCGTCCTTTTCGAAGACATGATCAGCAAAAGAGCTAAAAACCTCCTTGCTGGAACCCACGAGGAATTTGCAGGCGGCCATCCTCATGGCTTCTTCTTCTTCAGTCCTTCCTGGTTCGAGCAGGAAGTCCAAGATATCCTGTGGCGGCTGGGGCGCAGACGGACCTTCGCCCGCTTCTGCCTCCTTCGGCTGGATTGGATCGGCAGGGCGCTCTTCAGTGCTCTTCTCAACCTTCGGGGCGATCTCGGCCTTCTTAGATGCTTCTCCGGACGACATTTTTATGTTGAAAAGCAGAAGTGTTCATTCCTGTCAGATTTCTGCTATATTTATAGACAGAAGTTCTTCAAATAACGAAGTGACGGTTCATCCGTTCATTTATCACATTCATCAGACGGTTCATCCGTTCATTAATGCCTGACGGTTCATCCGTTCATTTATCACATTCATCAGACGGTTCATCCGTTCATTAATACCCGACGGTTCATCCGTTCATTTATCATATTCATTTGACGGGTTCATCCGTTCATTTATCATATTCAACCGACGGTTCATCCGTTCATTACTATCACCTGACGGTTCACCCGTTCATTTCACCTGATGGTTTATCCATTCACTTTCATTTAATGGCTTACCCATTCATCACCACTTGACGGTTCACCCGTTCATTGTCATTCATCATTTGACGGTCTTCCCGTTCATTCATTTCACAAACATTGACGGTTCATCATCGTTCATTATCTATATCAGCAACTGGTTGTTTTCGACTAAGTTGTCAAGTCGAAGTAATAATATTCAATATATTCTGCCATGTCCATATTACTTCTGAGCAGATATAATGAATATAATTATTTTCTACAAAATTATCAAAAAAATATATCATGTCTTGCACCTCTGAATATATTTTCTATCTCTATTATTTTTATCTAATAAGATATGCAATAAATAATGGAGCCACAACAAAAACAATGTCTTTTATTTATGGAAATATGAGACATTACAAAAATGCTTCCATAGCAGCAAAAACAAAGATAAAAAAAAAAGTTCTAATCAAGAAGGAGGAATAATTAAATTGTCGATTTGCTGCTTCAATGTCCGCAGCTCTTCTTCATGTGTTGATTCTACTATTTTTCTTGCTTCCTCCATCCCATTTTCTTCATCAAAGATAGGCATATCTACTGTCCTGCGGGTAATTTCAGCACTATGAGTCTCATCATACTCATTTTTCTCCTGAATTAGGGTATTGAGTTGTTCAATCATAAATTGTTGATTGGCAGTTTCTTCTTCAAATTCCTTCTGAAGGCGAATAATTTCCGCTTTCAATTCAGCAAGCCTCTGTCCTTTGTTCTCAGCTGCCAAAGTAACTGATTCTATCTTTGAGTTGAATTCAGCTGACTTTGCAGAATGAGCTTCTAAAAGGTTCTGAAGGTTTATCCTTTCCATATCAGCTTCTTGGGCTAGTCGTTCATATTCAGCTTGCACCAGAGAGTCTATATTCTTCTTCTTGAGCTCTTTATATTTCCTTATGGATACTTCCAACTCATCTAATATATGTTCAAGAAGAACGGCTTGGGCTTCGTCTCCTTGGCCTCTTATGGCTTTTATCAGGAAAGAAGTGGGGTCCCTAACCATAATGAAGTTAGCTCCTTCCTTCTCTATCATTTTACGGACAAGAGATCCCAATGACTCAAAGAAACATCTGGTAAAAGATTGGACAACTTGCTGATTGATGGCTATGGTTCCAGGAGTCGAAGCTACCCCTGTTGAGGATGGAGTACTCGGTTGCTCAAACCTTTGCTGCTGAATGATGGGCTCTTTAAATAAAGGAGCCAAAGTAGAGCTGGTTGCTCCTCCTGCTTGTTCTTCTGCAAAAAGTAAAATTATTATTTTACTAATTTGCCAATAAATAAAAAGATCAAATAAAACAGTCTTACCTTGATTTGATCTATCAACAACTGCATCTCCTGCTGGAATAGACTCCCGTTGAAAGGAAGTAGCTTCAATTGCGACAGCTTGGCTGCTGCCCGCTTCAGAGCCGCAAGATAAGTGATGGCTACTACTAACAACCACCGTCGGAATAGGCACCATTGCCAGGTCCATCGGAGGTGTTGGTAGAGTATCAAGATCTGCAAGAACTACAAATAAAGATATTAGATATCAATCTATTTTAAAGAAAGAAGATTGTTAAATCTCGTTTTATATACCTTGGGGTTCGGTGGCGGGATTTTCTTGCTGAACATCTTCACCAGCCGCTTCTTCAGGAGATAGTTCTATCTCGATGTCTTCATCTGGGTTAACAACCTTTTCTACGGACGCCTCTACTTCAATATCCTTTTTAGGATCAGAAGCATCATCGGCGGTATCAAGAGATATGTGTTCTTCGTTGTCCCCTTCAGGATTCTGTATATACTCATCAACATTTCCAGATGAAGAGCTTTCTTCTTCCTTATCTTCTTCTTCTTCTTGGGCTGCATTCCCACTGTCAGTTGCGGTTAGATCCTCCTGCAGGCTATAACAATCGGCCAAAGCTGCTATCATTTCATGCTCTTCTTCTTCACGAAGAGTCTTAGGAGTAGGAGGAAGCTGAGTTGTTTCCGCGACGGGTGAAAGAGGTTGTGTAATATTTTGCTCATCTTCAATGATGTTTTCTCTGAATGTTTCAACTTCAGTTCTGGGGTCAAGATCTCCCCTCTGTTCAGTTTCTTCAAGGGTTTTACTCCCTGATTCAGAAACAGGGGTGGGAGATGGCATTATAAATCCTGCTGCAGCATCTACTGAAGTCAGGAGTTGTTTGGAAGAAGAGGCTTCTAAATTTCTTCTGGTAACCAACTTCTTTTTCTTTCTGTGTAGAGGTCTATCGGGACTCTCTACATTTATTGGTGCTATTTGCTTCTGTACAGAAGTTGGTGTTGTAGCAACTTCCTGAGTTGTCTCGGCTAGCTGCCGAGATTGGGATCTTGTAGTCACTTTATCAGAAGAATGCTCCAAGACCAATTTCTTCTTTGCTGCAGGAGCAGGAGGCTCCTCTCTTCTTCTTTTCTTGGCAGGAGACTTTCCCACTCTTAGAGAGATCCGCATTGCTGCGTTTATCTCTTGTTGGAACATCATTTCTCTTGAAGTTTCTAAGGGTTCATCCGCCGGTTCGTTTGCCTCATCATTGGCAGGGATTGATAAAGCTATCCTCCCTTTCCTCAATCTTATCGCAGAAGCAAAACTATCGGCGAGGTTAAAGTTCTCGGCAAAAGTATTTGCAGATGTATAGAATACCGAGTATGTAAAGAGCATCCGAGGCCCTTGAGGAGTGCTCTTTGGTGGCATAGAGAAGGTAGCCTTTGTGTCACGGGCATTGTAGTAGGCCCAAGCTCGGGCCCCGTCAATCAAGAAGCCCTTGCCCTGAAGGCAGGTGATTGCGTTCCCTACGTGGAACTGATCATACCCAAATTGTCTAGCAAAACGGCTAGGGAGGTATGGTTCCAAAAAGCATTCTTCTTCAAAGCGGTATACTAAATGAGATGGTCGAATTGTCTTCAACCATTCAAAGGCCACACGGTTTAAGGGCTGCAGTTTTGAATCTACCATGTTGGGTGGCATTTGGTCATGACCGGCCGGGAGAGGGGCGCAACAGAAGTTCCATCCTCTGTTCAAATTTAAAACAAATCTGCACTCACTCAGAGAGGTGTACTTCCATTTACCCTGAGAATATCTGCGCAAGAAGCTGCCATCTACTGGTCCCATACCAGGGTCCATTAAAGTTGGATAGTGGAGGAGTAACCATCCAAAGAGATAAGTGTACGGCATTTCGAGACGGGGGAATTCTTTCTCTCCCTTTGCCTTTAGCATCGAGTCAACATACAAGCGAAGACTCGCATTCAATCTGCAGGTCATTGCCGATAACAAGTCAACCTTATAACCGAAGACTAGCTTGACGGCAGCAAAAAGTACACCACGATGAAAACGGTCCACTGCACTAGATCCCGGGACCACGAATCGTCTGAGCCAGTGTGTCAGAAACCCTGCTAACTGGGCTTCTTTGGACATGGGTCTGTAACCCATTCTCAAAAACTTTCCAAAATGTCACCTTTCTTTAAAGGTGGACATTGATAATCATCCTTCATTTCCTTATCATAATGTTTATTTTCTTCCATCATCTTCATGACTTCCGTGTTAATCAGGGGTTTGAAAAAATGAGGGTAACATTTGTCATTTTCCTTGGTTTTCTTCTCTTCGATATGATTTAGGAATAAATATGGCAACCACTTCGAAGAATAGCAAGTGTTGGCCGTAGCACTCTTATAGTACAAAGAGCAAATTTTGTAATGGCATAGCAGTTCTTCAAACACTGCTACCATTTCTGCATTTTCTTTTCTGAGTTTCTCTAACTCGTCATTTGTGGGAACAAACTCCTCATATGGAGCATCCGCCATGGGCAAGTATGAGATGTATTTCATCTCGTGGAGTGCAAACCCCATCTCTCCACCCGGGGTCATGAAGGTTCCTGTTCTGTAATTGTATCGCTCAGCCAAGGCCAAAAACATTTGAGGGTTAGGAGCAAACCCGTATACAGTGGCATGTACTGCTTGAAACAGGTTAATTTGTTGAAGTTTATCTTGGAAGGTTGTCAGAACCCAATTTGCAATGCAATTCCATCGTTTGTAATCTGGATTCACTAATCCAGTCATCCTGATATCCTGTACAGGGTATCTTCCTTCTTCCTTCGCAAATTCATTTGCGAATATAGGGGTTCTGACGGGCATCAGCATAGATGAGTTTTCCGGTGGGATGCAGCTGGGTCTTAAACCTCTCAACATAACACTGTATCTGTCAGAAGAGCTGTAAAACATATCTTTCCCGTTAACCTTCTTTACAAAGATCTTCCCTGCACGAGCATCCTGGAGAAGGGTGATGTTCCAATCCATTTTCCTTGGGTAGCTCGCATGAGCGTACCGTGACAAAGGAAGGCATCGAGCAATTTTAGGAATGAAGAATGATCTGTCTTCCCGGTGGACTACCATCTCCTCCATCATTGGCCTAGGCTGGGAGACTTTTTCAAAGGCATCACCAAACAAGAATAAGGGTTTCTTGTGGATAACAGCATCTGCTGATTCCAGAGGCTGTCCATTTATCAGACACATTAAAGTTTCGTTGTCCTGAGAAATCAATATTGCCTGACGAGAAGTCGGCAGATCGTATTGAGGATAATGGACGTGAGACAAATCTTCTTTATATTCAGATTCAGACAAAGTTCCCACAAAATGTTCATAGTTTGGATCTTCATTGGTTTCAACTGCATCAAAGACAGATAAAGATCAGTACAAATCAAAAAACTCTATTTTTTTAGACAAGCAAAACAGAAGAGTACACAATCCTCAGATTGCGCTAACATGGATTGCGCAAGATTAGTTTGCGCATCATAATAGGGTGCGCAAACCAATCGATTGCGCTGACATTCAGCGCAAATCAATTGATTGCGCTGACTTTCTGTCAGCGCAATTCGATAGATTGCGCAGGATTACAGTTTTTATAAAAATGAAGACTGACTATTTATGCAACCAAAAATCCTAAAAAGGATGGCGCAAGATGAACTCATCTCTAAAAAGAAATGAGTTTCGAAGATCAAAGGAAGTCAAAACACCCTAAAAAGGGTTTTCGATCGGTTAAACAACCTCTCAGAGCGGGCAGCGCAGCTTCGTGACGAGAGGCTCGTCGCGCAGTCCTGGATGAAGACTCGGCCGGAGCTTTGCCTTTCGCGGCGGCGGCGGCGGTGGAGGATCGTCGGGGGGCCATTGTTTGTCGAAGAAGGAGGACAGCAAGGGTTCGGGGGAATTTCTCTCAAAAGATCAACGGATGCAAAGTAAAAATGAAAGTGAAAAGAGGCTATTTATAGCTTTCGAAATACGAAACGGCTGCCATGTATTGCGCCTGAAATTGGGGGCACTTCGCTTTTGCGCAGACAGCTCATCATCATGCGCAACTTGATTCAAAAATGCAAAAATTCAAAGTATTTCGAAACTTTGAATCAAATCAACTTTCGAAAACTTTGAAGGGGGTCTTGTAGGTCCTAAAAAATCAAGTTGCATCAATCAACAAAGTCAAGAAATCAAGAAACCCATCATTTTGATGAATTGCGCAGACAACAGATTGCGCAGCAATCCGATTGCGCACACTGCTTTGCGCAAACAACCGATTGCGCAAGCTGACGTGGCAGAAGTCATCATTACTAAATCAAATCAAATCTTTTCTGACAACTGACAGCACGAATAACAAGGAGTCTGTTCGTTTCTTGCGCCGCACAGTGCTCGAGGGCGGCTGACAGCTGGCAGCGCAAACCAATGCTGCGCAGTTTGAGTCTGCGCAAATCATGTATGCGCAATTCAACTCTGCGCACTCTATCAAATGTAACTGTTAAGTTACACGTGGCATTCATGCCATTAATTGTTCATTACGTGGCAACTGTTTATGCACGATCATGCGCATTTCTATCAAATCATGCCATGTGTCCACGATAGTCGGCCCACGATCCAGTAACTATCTGCGCAAATCAATGTTGCGCAAACCAATGCTGCGCAAATCATCATGCGCAGTCCAAAATAACTGAAAGTTAGTTATTTCCAGAACTCTATAAATAGAGTTTCAAGTCTTCATTCAGGGGGATCAAGATCGGAGATCAGAAATTAGAGAGTTCAGGAGTTCTTGCCAAAGTGCTGCTGCATTCTTCCGAGACTTTTGTCTTCAACTTCCGAGGCTTTCGCCTTCAGTTTTCTTGAGTTGTTTTCAACTTCAAAGGCTTCGTCTTCAAAGTTCACATCGTCCAAGGGATAAAGCAATCATCATCGAGATTGGATTCCTACAGTTGTAATTTTCCCAGAATTCTTGTAATCTTTATTACAGTTTGTATCAATAAAGTTCTATACTTTTGTTTTTGCAAACAGGTATCATGGCTAATATGGTAATCTACAGTGTATCTCAATCCACAAGATCATATATAAGACAAGAATAAACAAGTATGGGTCGTGGTCTGCAGCCCACTAACATATATGTCCGATTAGACTCCAAGAATAATATTAGTCTATAAAGCTAAGCTGATAAGCAGGATATATCATAAAAGCACGAGAAAGGTAGTAAATCAATAACACTAATAAAATACCTAAATCATGCAAATGAAGTCAACTACCACATGCTCAGCTAACTAACTCCGTGCAATTGGCAACCTGAAGAGATCATCAGGTCCTCAGTGGACTAGCAAGATACATAAAACATTCCTACTAATATGACAGTAAATAACATGTATAGAGGATAAGAACATTGCAAGAAGAACATCTAAGGATGATGAGTCGTGTGGAAATGTAATACTAGACTTGGCTAACTATCAATTGAAACTCATATAGCTTGTAGTACAATGCAAGATACTCCCAATCTATAGTATGTTTCAATTGAAGTACAAAACAAGATACTCTCTGTCGAGAATAGCCAATTCTAGTATCAATCCTCTCTCCTAAAGGATACAAGGTCAAGTAGACTACTATAAATCGTAGTACAATGCAAGACACTCCTAATTTATAGTGTCGTAAGTCAAGTCAACCAATCAATCAATATATTCTATAGGTCATAGTACAATGCAAGATACTCTCAATCTATAGTATGTCTCAAGTCAAATCAATCAAGCAATATCAAGATAAAAGAATCGGCTATAGGTCGTAGTATAATGTAAGATACTCTCAATCTATAGTATGTCCCAACTGTAGTACAATGCAAGATACTTCCAGTCAAGATTGGTCAAGTCAAGAACAAGGTATAGAAACTGACACCTCAATCACGAGACAAGGTAACCTGAAAAGACCAATAATCAAGAAATGTCGAATATCCTATACGTGCACGTAAATCTAGAAACAAGTAAAACAGTCGATGACAAAACAATCATAATATGGAAAACAGGTAACCATATGAAATAAGTACAATAGAAAGAAAATAATATAAATACTACATATGTTCGACAAGGTATACTTGCCTGTTGTCTGCTGCTGCGGTGCTGTCTGACTAGTGTCCTCAACCGAAAGTGTAGCGGATCCAAGTTGCCCGATATAATATATTCTAATCAGTACTAACACAAACTAATCTAAGCAATAACAAAGGGTAAGATCGTCGCACCACATCAACTAATACTGTGATGTTCGTGCCAACAATTCGACAGTTACATGGCATTGGATAACGTGCCAACAAACACATACCATGCTACGGT
The DNA here is from genome assembly GCA_029216955.1 of Iris pallida. Taxonomy (NCBI): domain Eukaryota; kingdom Viridiplantae; phylum Streptophyta; class Magnoliopsida; order Asparagales; family Iridaceae; genus Iris; species Iris pallida. The sequence goes on along the minus strand of JANAVB010001396.1, from coordinate 2,470,836 downwards.
CTAACATGTCGTCAGGGTCTTGTACATCGTGGTATCATATGTATATATAGTCATTTACATGAATTAGATAAGTGTAGTCCTATATGTACATAAATACGTCACATTGTCGTAAAGCTCTCAATGGCACTAACCTACACATCGGGCATGCATGTGACCTCTTAAACACGCATCTCGACGTCAAATAAAACTGAAATAATCATGAATTAAATTCTGAAATTATTATTAGTTAGTGAAGAATTACTAAAATAATTACCATTGTATGCACAAAGTTCCGTTGCGCATCCACTAGGTGTTCTAGCAACTTGACAACTAGTTTAATTTGTGCATGCAAAGTTGCCAACTTGCATAAAAACTCATTTAATATAAAAATATATATTAATTAATATTCTGAAATTTATTATTTTATTTCTGAAATTTAGTTTTTAATAGTAAAAATAGAAACATGCATCAAACTAGGTTTAATATGGTTACCACGTTGTCATGTCTCGGATTTGTGTCATCTAAGAGTAGTTTTGCATATAAAACTAGGGTTTCTTATGCATGGTAATTTCGTCATTGCCATATAATATGTTTATGGATTCATACAAGCTTTCTCCTATGAAAAAATTAAATACTAAATAGAAGTTAAGGAACTTACGTAATTGCGATTACGACAGAGGCTTTTCTTGTGACACGGACCTTTCGGAGCGCCAAACGGACTCAAAATTTCACGAAACTTGAGGGGGTGCTTTGGGGCTTCACGTAGGGTGTAGAACTTAAGTTTGGATGGGTTTGGGGTGCTGTTTTCCAGTGTGTACAGCAGCTGCAACCAGCAACACTATTTCGGTAAAAAAAAGGTTTCGACTACTAGTTTAGGGTTTGTCGACTTGTGGGGGCTGTTTTGGTGTGTGGGAATGAGGGGGAAGGAAGTGGAGAAGGAGAGGAAAAGGGAAAGAGGACGTGGAAGAGAGGGGGGAGGCTGTAGAGGGGTTGGCCACAAGATGGGATGAAGTTAGGGTTAGGGTTTTGAGAGGGAAGGCTTGGGCTTCATGTAAGGAGTTGGTTATTGGGCCTATTGAAGAGATTTAATGGGCTTTAACCTATGGTTCAGATCTATGGGGTTTGGTTTATCCCTTAGTAAGGCTTTGGGTTCACTTGGGTCAAGTTGTTTGGTCTTGGTTGGATTTGAGTGCAAGTGCACAAGAAGGTTCACTATCGGAGTCTTAAATATGAAGTTTGTTGTCTATTGGTTTGTTGTGCATCTACAAGGCTTTGAGTGTGCAAAATATATATTATTGAGTAGGGAATTAGTGTGGGGTAGTGTACAGGTCTAATAGGAATTGGTTTGAGAGTCAAAGTAGGGTGTTTGGGCTTGGTTGGATTCAACAAGTCAAATAATGGTAGTTTTACGATAACGATGGTTCATGATGTTTGTTAATATTTATTTCATAGGTAAAGACATAATTATGTATGCATATAATCAAAAGATCCACAAAATTTACAAAATAGTTGTCATAGTTTTTAGATAAAAATGTCACTTGAATATCAAATAATATTGACACCTATATTATATATATGACAAATACTTACAAAATATATTTAATACAATATTAAATAAGTACCCCATACACACATAAGATATATATATTGACATAGACATTTTTGGATACACCGCATGACTACATTGGCTTGGGTTCGGGTCCAAACGGGCTATTTTAGGTTTGGGTCAGGTCCGAGCTAGTTCGGTCTAACCGAGTCTCCTAAAAGTCAATATGCTTAATAATAAAAAAATTAAATTATTTATAGGGTCATGTCACAACTTAGCCTGGTTTTCCTAGTTCGGACACACTTATAATTTGGCCTTCCCTACCATGGCTAATACACTAGTCGAGGCACACGACCATATTATCTGTGCCACAACTCCTAGTCATCTTGTATTCCAAATCTTAATCATGACTAAATCCATCTATCGTAATAACTATTTAATTAAAATATTTCTAAAAGTCCAAAAATTCTTATTTAAAAATAAATAAAAATATTTTTAAAATACCGGGAAGAGGGGTTACAATGTTGAATTATTGTATAATATCACTATTTCTTATTGACCTTATATCCTTATGGTGACATTGACTTGTGAGAGTAAACGAGTGAGTGGGACGAGAGGAACTATTACAAGATGTGTGAAAAAAAATATTGTTATGGATCTCGCATTTGTGCGAGATCGGTGCCCCTTAGTGAATCTTATTGTTGCTCGTTGGTATGCGCTCATGTATGCCAAAGTTCTATCTTCCACGTCCACATGTTCAGTAATATTTTCTATCACATATAGTGACACCAAGTTTATTCATATTGTCTCTTGTATAGATTCTATATCTTCATATTCGCATTTTTTCTTTGTCCATGTTCCTCTATATAATGTTTAGTTCATATCGTCTTTCTTTTCATGACATGTTCCTTCCACGATATGCTTCTTTCCATGGTTATTGTATGGATTCCTAGTTTGTACTTTTCATGTATATTGTTACTTGCGTGTGTGTAGTTTTTTGTTATTTATTTTCGTTGACTTTGGGTACCTGCTCCAATCTTGATTGGAATTCGTTGACAATTTTAGGTGATTTTCTATTCTATACCATGGACCCATTGTGAGAGATATAGATGTTTTTGGAGGTCGATCTTAGATTACATATAGATTAGAAAGTTCTTTTAATTTAAGTATTTAGCCGGTTTTGTTCCAAAATTATGAATAATTATATTTATTGGATTTGTAAGTAATATAAGTGGTTATTATCACGTCCCAATTATGTAAAATTTGTCATGTCTGGACCCAAAAATCGCTCGTCCTCGTATCGATTTATCCGAATCATTCGTCCTCGCTGGGGCATAATGTCGTATGAGTCTGAAATTGTACTCGTACAAGGCAAGATGACAAGTTCTCAAATGGTTATCTTTAATATTGTATTTAGCAGTGGAAGAAATAGAGTATACGAAACAATTCTCTTTATTCGATAAATGAACAGAGGTTACAAAGGTTTCAATAACCCAACTGAATTTGCCAGATTGGCTACAACACTCAGGTTCTCTCTTGTCCACAAAGGATTTCACTGTTCCATACATTATGTCTTATATATCTCGGTCACATCATCATGTTGCAAGTTCGAACGTCAATGCAGTCGCATGCCTCAATACGCTACAGCATTCCAAGCCTCAACGCATTCAAGTAATGCTCCGCCGTGAGAAGATCATTTTCGGAACCTGCTAGCAAACTAGTAGGAGATTAGTACTTTTGTCCTCGTTGTACTGATCAAAGACCTACTTAAATAAACCGATATTAAGTAATGTATTGATTTATGCAGCATACAATTTAGTGATCTTTCTATGTTCTCCTTAGGATCAGTTTCATGGCATATAGTATAACATGTTATCATGGCAAGTATGTTATTTGATTCGCATAAGCAAGCAGGCAACCAATAGCAATCTCATGTTGTTTTGTGACTTCTTACCAACATCGACACACTCTTTCTTGCACCGACGCAAGGTGAATACGTCTCATTCCTTTCATGTCATGTTATAAGTGCTTTGTGCATGATTTATATGTTTCTACACTTTCGGCCCACCGTTCCTCAACTATATGAAGATCATTAGCGTATCCACGCCGGAATGGACTAACTTGTTTCTCTTTTCTTTCTTTTCTTTCTCTTCTCAAATTGGGTAGCCCGACGTCTCCCGTATTAGGTAATTGCCCCAATAACCGGAGACATATCGTTTGTATACCATCATTTACAGTTTTTCACATCGATAACCGGTCGCTAGTCGTCTTACGGATGTGCACCGACAAATATTAGCATCCCTCCTAGGCCGAACGGTCCCGGTGCCCCGGGCCAATAACACGTTCGAGGGAAATCATATCCAACCTGTGCACATGCAATATCTTAAGTCCATTCGACCATACAACGCGCGTCAAACCCATACAACCAAACATAGTCTTGAGTCTGAAATTCAGACTTTACGTCGTCTTGTAATTCTCTTTTTTCAACGTTCTCACTCTTTCTATGTTCTTGGATTATTTGTACGATTTTATTTCTTCGTTTCAATATTCAATGACACCATGCCTCAACTCAATGTTCGTCAAACGAACGACCCGAAGGTTCTGAACATTTTTAAGGCATCGTGCCATATTCGACAGTTCCGTCGCATTCATGCCACAACTGATCTCTTCGCAACGAAGCCATCTTTTATGATTCTCGTGCATGTACGCACGCTTTAACACAATTGTTCTCTATTCTTCGATTCGTGCATGCGATGCACGCCACGATACCATATTTCCATGTTCTACGCCTTAGTGTTCAATGTTCATGGCTCATGCACTAGGGCACTTGCCTCAATAGTCTTTCAATGTGCTAGCCTTCTAACTGATGTACGAAGGCACGAATGGCTCGTGCGTTGAGGCACTTGTCGATACAGTTATCCCATGTTCTTATGGCTTGTGTACCGGGGTGCTCGCCTTTGCGATATTCAATGTTTAATAACGACTCGTATATTTGATGTACGTTTTATTTCAATTGTTCTATATAGTGTTCGACACGCACTATGTTCATCTCTCGATCGAGCCACGCCTATGGTCTTGATAGGTTAATTAGCATACAATGATGCATTTTACTTAGGCATAAAGAAGTAGGAAAGAAGAGTCAAAGGCCCCTGACCTTAACCGATACGCCTTGTTATTTCGTCGAGCCGATGCAGCTCGATTTCATAACTTTGTTTGCACGGCCAACTCTTCTGACTTGGCCATTCGAACACTTTGCGCTACGTTGAATTATCTAAGCAATTTAGCCTACCGTGCCTATGCTTCAGTCTGTGGCAAGGCGACGATTTGGTTTTGTAGACACCATTACAAATAAGGCAAAATGTCGACCTTTTATATTTCAGCGCAAACGTATAGCCTGCACACGAAACCAACTAAAATCAATACTTGTCCGAATCGGACTAATTTTTTGCGTCGATTTGATTTCTTAGAATCATCGAACTGACTCAATGCTTTCTCTCGGGCCAACTTAACACTTGCATCGATCTTACTCGATGCGTTCCTCGGGTCAACGTAACTATTTACAACGATCCGACTCGATGCATTTTTTGGGTCAACGTACTCTTGTATCGATTTACATCGATACTTAATCGGGTCAACGTAACTCTTCGAGTCAACGACTCAGCATAATGTACCATGCGGATCGAGCGGGACATACATAATATACCACTCAAAACAAGGTTCGTCCTCGAACCGAAACCAACACTCAATTCAAGTGTTTCTCCAAATCGTTTCACGATCTCGCCAACTGTCCTTGTTCCATTTCAAACACTCGTGTAAGCTTTCATTAACTTTTAATCTTTGCTGCAGCTTAATTTGAATTTAGTATACAACTTGATTTAGATCGTACACCTATTCAAGGAGTCCCAAAAATATGCATATTTCAGCCAAGTCCAGTGGTAGAAAATTGGAACAAAGCTGACAGGTAAATTTCAATCCTATGCTTGCCATCTCGTACTCCTGAGTGGACTTATTCTTAGCATCTGTTCTCGAAATTTTATCGCAGATGTATATTCGATACATACATGATTCATTCAATAAAGTCGTCGCATGCGACGCGATTCAAAACTGTATTTCTTATTTTCGTAAGTTTTTGCACTGAACATCAATACCATACGTTGCGCTTCCGATCGCAATGATCCTCCACAACGCCTTGTGTTCGAAGTCGCTGCCCAACTATTTGCGAAGTCTGGCTATACAACTTATCTCGATACGATTTCCTTTGTTGACTTGCAAATGCGTCAACACTCAGGGCTGTCCACTAGGTGACTTACTTAGACATCGTTCTTAAAATCTCTTAACACAACTCAAATCGATTGTGCTCAAAGGCAACGGTCTTTCCGATCCAGAAGTTTAACTCGAGGCGACGGTACTCAAAGACAACAATCGCTTCGACACAAAGTCTCTACGACGCATCTTAGGTTCGATTCCTATTGTGTAAAAAATTTACTAGCCAAATTTCCAACTTGTTCGTCTCGCAACATCGAATATAAGTTCAATTCACGCAAGCTCAATTGTAAGGTGAATCCAAATATAATAACATAACTCGTAAGTTATTCTCTTACCGTTCGCGCTCATGCATAGCACGATTCTCAAAATTGCCTAGACTTATCATCAATATGTACCACGCAATTCCATACATGATGTTGTATAGGTTCTCTTATGGGTCTGTAATATTTATTTCGATTTTGTGGTCAAGTCTTCTAGGGTCAGCTGTCATGAAGCTACGCTCGATAATTGTGGATCATTAACGAAGGATAGTTATTACGAACCATACTATATCTTATTTCGGAGCCAAATTACGTTCCGACGATTTCTATACGACTACCCAAATCCGGACAAAACCATTTCTATTGGCGCAACTGATGCGCAACTATCCTCCGAGTAAAGTCATGTACTACCGTCGATAATTTCGTATTTTACGAAATATCTACTCATATTGAGTTTGAGTCTTTCTACCCACGATCGACACCCGAGATGCTATACGCATCGAAATAATCGTCGATAAATTTATAGTCTCGCCCTGATTAATCATAAAGTTTACGATCTACCAGTTTGACACTTCCATATTGCTATTTTCAAAAATTTTGATATCCTAGGTCTGCCCCGTTTTGTATTCTCAAATTGTGCTTACATTTTCTCGAGTATCTATTTCGGTAGGTCATATCAATTTTGATAGCGCGAGGGACAACTTTGAATCTGCATCAAAGTTGCCTTAGTTCGTATTGCATACATCCAAGTTCACTACAAACTTTTCCATACGCATCAACTCGTTTTCCGATTCACCGCATCCCATGCTATACTTTGATCGCGTAACTGATTTACCGATTATCAAATATCGAACTCTCGAGTTATACAATCACGCCTTCTAAGTTTTGCGTGTTTTAGTTGTACTCAAATAAGTTTCACCGCAACATAACCAACTTATTTTCTTAGGCACGATTATCCGTATCAACCAACGTTTTCATTGAAGTCGCAAGTCGTGCGATCCGATTACGATTCGCCTCGACTAACATTTTTATTGAGCTCGCAAGTCGAGTGACTCGTTTATAGCTTCAAGTTTCCTATCTCATCGATCTGATTATTGCTTCAAGGCATAATCATTTTGTTAGTCTCGGTCATTCGATCGACTTATAAATTTTCGTCTGACGTATCATTTATTGATACGACTCCCCGCCCTATCGTTCCAACCGATTATCGAAGAACACCTGCATCAACATACCGTCATATAAATTTTCAATCGAGTTTTGGTACTCTTCCGTCCATTGCGGACAAACCTTTCACAAATTATGCAATGTGTCGATGGAATCCATCGCACAAGTGGTATTGCATATACCACTCAGAATTGAGCCATCCATCGCATATGTGGTATATTATATACCACTCGAAAATCAAGTTATTTCCCTCGCATCATACTCGATATGAACCACAATCTATTCAGACTCGATTTTTGCAGTGATCATGCGAATCACAACAGTAACTTTTGATTAATCAAAATTCGACACAACTCGGCTAATGTTTTCATTTGCCAACACAAGCTCGGTGCGCAACCGAACGATTCGTTCTCATCGACTTACGATTTTTGTTCCCTCCGTTGCATCTCATACAACGTATTATTTAAGTTTCATCCGTTGCATCTCGTGCAACGTTTTAATTCAGTGCCATCCGTTGCATCTCGTGCAACATTTTAATTCAGTCTCTACTGTTGCATCTCATGCAACATTTTAATTCAGTCTCCTCCGTTGCATCTCGTACAACATTTTACTCTTTCTCAGCAAATATCATGTAATTTCCAAAATACATGCGTCAAATTTATACGATTTGTATTAGACTTATTGTATGGAACATCCAGTGCGGCATCAAGTAAAGTCAAGAGTGATTTGATTGTGGTGGACAACTTTTTGGAATTGAAACGAAGCAACACATCCTGAGAAAATTGAGCCTCGAGCTTTGATACCAATTTATCACGCCCCGACCCAGAAAATTGCTCGTCCTTACATCGATTTATCCGAATCATTTGTCCTCACTAGAGCGTGATGTCGTACGAGTCTGGAGTTGCACTCGTACAAGACAAGATGACAAGTTCTTAAATGGTTATCTTTGATATTGTATTTAACAGCGGAAGAAACATAGTATACGAAACAATTCTCTTTATTTGATAAATGAACTGAGGTTACAAAGGCTTTCAATAATCCAACTGAATTTGTTATATTGGCTACAACACTCAGGTTCTCTCTCATCCACAAGAAATTTCATCGTTCAATACATCATGTCTTCTATATCTCGGTCGTATCATCCTGTTGAAAGTCCGAACGTCAATGCGGCCGCATGCCTCAATACGCTATGGCATTCCAAGCCTCAACGCGTTCAATTAAAGCTCCATCGCAAGCAGATCATTTCTGGAACCAGCTAGCAAACTAGTGGGAGATTAGTACTTTCGTCCTCGTTGTACTGATCAAAGACCCACTTAACTAAACCGACATTAAGTAATGTATTGATTCATGCAGCATACAATTTAGTGATATTTCTATGTTCTCCTTAGGATCGATTTTATGGCATATTCGAAAGCAGTAAAACATGTTATCATGGTAAGTATGTTATTTAATTCGCATAAGCAAGCAGACAACCAATAGCAATCTTGTGTTGTTTCGTGACTTCTTACCAACATCGACACACTCGCTCTTGCACCGACGCAAGGTGAATATGCCTCATTTCTTCTCTGTCATATTATAAGTGCTCTGTGCACGATCTATATGTTCCTACACTTTCGACGCACCGTTCCTTAACTATACGAAGGTCGTTGACGTATCCGTGTCGGAATGGACTAACTTATTTCTTTTTTCTTTTTTTTTCTTTCTCTTCTCAAATTGGGTAGCCCGGCGTCTCCCGTATTAGGTTGTTGCCCCAATAACCGGAGATATATCGTTTGCATACCATCATTTGCAGTTTTTCACATCGATAACCGGTCGCTAGTCGTCTTACGGATGTGCGCCGACAAATATTAGCATTCCTCCTAGGCCGAACGGTCCCGGTGCCCGGGCCAATAACACGTTCGAGGGAATCATATCCAACCCATGCACATGCAATATCTTAAGTCCATTCGACCATGCAACGCACGTCAAATTCATACAACCAAACATAGTCTTGAGTCCGAAACTCAGACTTTACGTCGTATTATAATTCTCTTTCTTTCAACTTTCTCACTATTTCTATGTTCATGCATTCTTTGTATGATTTTTTTTTTCATTTCAATGTTCAATGGCACCATGCCTCAACTCAATGTTTGTCAAACGAACGACCCGAAGGTCCTGAACATTTTCAAGACACCGTGCCATATTCGATATTTCTGTCACATTCATGCAATAACTGTTCTCTTCGCAACGAAGTCATCTTTTATGATTCTCGTGCACATACGCACGCTTTGACATAATTGTTCTCTATTCTTCGAATCATTCATGCGATGCAGGCCTCGATACCGTATTTCCATGTTCTACGCCTTAGTGTTCAATGTTCATAACTCGTGCACTAGGACACTTGTCTCAATAGTCTTTCAATGTACTAGCCTTCTAACTCATGCGCGAAGGCACGAATGACTCGTGTGTTGAGGCACTTGTCGATACAGTTATCCCATATTCTTATGGCTTGTTCACCGGAGCGTTCACTTTTGCGATATTCAATATTCAATAGCGACTCGTACATTTGATGTACGTTTCATTTTAATTGTTTTATCTAGTGTTCGACACGCACTATGTTCATCTCTCGATCGAGCCACGGCCGTGGTCTCGATAGGTTAACTTAGCATACAACGATGTATTTTACTTAGGTATGAAAAAGTAGGAAAGAAGAGTCAAAGTCCTCCCATCTTAACTGATACGCCTTTTCATTTCGATGAGCCGATGCGGCTCGATTTCATAACTTTGTTTGCATGGCCAACTCTTCTGACTTGGCCATTCAAATTTGAACACTTTGTGCTACGTTGAATTATCCAAGCGATTTGGCCTATCGTGCCTATGCTTCAGTCCGTGGCAAGGTGACGATTTGGTTTTACGAACACTATTGCAAATAAGGCAAAATATCGACCTCTTATATGTCAATGTAAACGTATAGCCTGCACACGAAACCAACTAAAATCAATACTTGTCCGAATCGAACTAATGCCTTGCGTCGATTCGATTTCTTAGAATCTTCGAACCGACTCAATGCTTTCTCTCGGGCTAACTTAACACTTGCATCGATCTTACTCGATGCGTTCCTCGGGTCAATGTAACTCTTTGCATCGATCCGACTCGATGCTTTTCTTGGGTCAACATACTCTTGTATCGATTTGCATCGGGGCATTACAAAATTGATATATCGCCGCCAGACGTACGTGATGTCGTACGAGTCTAAATTGTACTTGTACAAGGCAAGAACGTGCAAGAATAATATTCTTTCAAAAATTAAGCTTAGAAACATATCATCAGAAACATTGAATGCCAGTGGCAAGGCGCTTAGTTTTGTCGGAAAGAGAATGCTTCTTCCCCTCTACTGTGCGGGTGCTAAGACTAGGCGAAAAATGAAATAAATCAGTTCGCTTGACCAACCCGAGCAAGATCGCCTCTAGCTCTTCGGTATAGGAATAAATAGTTCATTTTATTGAATTGTTGCAGTGGAAATACCAGTACAGCTTGAAATGTCTTTCCGTCTGACTGATAGAATAATATCTCATTCCATACATTATGCTCATTTATTACAACTGAAAATAAAAAAATGCTTCAATCAGAACTCTGAATACTTGGAAATAGGAAGAAACTTGAAAAGTGCAGCGATGTCTTTATCTCCCTCGTACATCCATGTTTTCTCCAACACCTATAAAGGAGGGGTCAGTACACTCGAGAATATACTGGTGAGCAGAACTGGCCCACTCACTAAAGCTAACACTTATAGTCATGTAAGCAAACATTTTAAAATGATCTCTATTGCAAGCCTCAATGATGGTCCCGCAATACCTCGTGCCTATTAGCACGTCCGAATATTTCCTCCTAGGTTGAAGCAGTCCCCGGTGCCCCAGGTATCGATCGAGAAAACTTACCAAACCAATTTAACAAGTATTAAAAATACAAGCCCACATGAATTTCTGTCTAGATTTAATTTTTTGTTAGAACTCGCTAATTCGATCGTATCTTTTGCAAACAGACTCAAATTGTAATTTGGAGCATATCGACACGTCCGCGTTGACGAAAACACAGTAGTAGTATGTCAAAATATAGTTTTGATATAGAAAAATTATTAACTTATTTTTTATCACGATTTGCCTGCGGACGGTGAGTCTCAAAACTAGTAACTCATAGGCTACCCTTGTTGTTTTAGGGTACCTATAACCTGTCCCACCGATATGGATTAGCTTGGACCTGTAGAAACCCTAGAAAGACGGATGACTTGTAAGGTAAGTTAACTTGTAGGAGTATTTAAATTGTAGCTAATCTATTTTCATAATTTATGTGTGATGGAAGTCATTTAGGTACATGTTGTTTGCTGATTGTGTGGGATACCTAGCGGGTTACCTACCATTTGTGGTACGGTATTCATCAGGAGAAACATGCAAGTACTTTTACCTAATATTCTGATTATAGTTTTTTTTTATATCTGTATGCAATACATGTTTAGTTAGTATTGTGGCATGAGCACTTGGTTATCACTAGTACTTATTTCGACGGAAGAATGATAGGACTTATCATTTGGATTATTCTTCACATTAAGGGTTTGGAAAAATAAGTTTTTTGTATTTCCGATCTCGATTCTCTTCTTAGATTTAGATTATTTATAAAATTTTGGCATTGTGGATGCAGCAACTTATGCTACCAAAATCTCAAGACATGAAATTCCTCAATTTCTACCTTCTCAGGATCAGAAGGGAGAGATTACCTAGAGTACCACATAGTAGTAAAAGGAAATTTGGAAATCTCAAAGTTTAAGAACTTTATTTAGAATATATCAAAGCTTGTTTCACATATGAAGTAGTACATTAATTAATGCTTATATTCCTTCCTCGCTAACCTGATCAGAAAGAGAAGAGCCATAAAGATTTCACATTAAGAAGGTACTAATTTGTGTACGAATGAACTATGTTTTATAGGAATATTCACAAAACAAATTGATCACCAAACTTTCAGTTCAATTAGACAAAAAGTGACTGCAATGTAGCAATTACCGAAGAAAATGAATAAAACAAGCAATGCAACTTCAGTGACAGGTACCCTACTGATATTTACCTGGATCATTATTATCTTTTTTGTTTCTGGAGGAATTGCCTGACCCAAGTTTACGAGACAACAGTAGAGGCGGATTTGGAACGACATGGCCCATACCGGGGCTGGGACCAGAGTTCGGAGTGCCAGGGGGATCAACATTGCCTTTACCATTTGACAATGTATTTTGATTCTTAACCTGCAAAACATGCACAAGCACACTCAAACATAGGGTACACTATTGATTCATCATATACCTTGCTCATTTTTATGCTCTACCATGAGTCTCTGAGCAGTCACTCTTGGTTGACCAGGAACATCATGGCCTACACCAGGGCTGTGACCCGGGTTGGATGGGGGAACATCAAGTGGATCGACACGGCTGTTATCATGCTGCCAGACATGAGCCTTCCCTGGAAAACAAAGATATACACTATTGATTCTCACATTGAAGATTTTCTTCTTAGATTTAGATTATTTATAATAAAAATTCTTCTTAGATTTTGTTATCATGCTGCCAGACGTAAGATTTTGTATTTCTGATCTCGATTTTCTTCTTAGATTTAGATTATTTATAAAATTTGGCATTGTGGATGCAACAACTTATGCTACCAAAATCTCAAGACATGACATTCCTAAATTTCTACCTTCTCAGAAGAAGGGAGAGATTACCTAGAGTGCCACATAGTAGTAAAAGGAAATTTGGAAATCTCAAAGTTTAAAAACTTTATTTAGAATATATATCAAAGCTTGTTTCACATATGAAGTAGTACAATGCTTATATTCCTTCCTCGCTAACCTGATCAGAAAGAGAAGATCCATAAAGATTTCACTTTAACAAGGTTTAATTTGTGTGCGCACGAACTATGTTTTATAGATCACAAAACAAATTGATCACCAAACTTTAAGTTCAATTAGACAAAAAGTGACTGCAATGTAGCAATTACTAAAGGAAATGAATAAAACAAGCATACCACTTCAGTGACAGGTACCCTACTGATATTTACCTGGCGCTTTTTTTTCCGTTTTTGTTTCTGGAGGAATTGCCTAACCCAAGTTTACGAGACGACAATAGAGGCGGTTTTATTGGAACACCATGGTCCATACCAGGGCTGGGACTAGAGTACCCTCTTGGTTGAGTGTCAGGAGGATCAACATTGCCTTTACCATTTGACAACATATTTTGATTCTTAACCTACAAAACATGCACAAGCACATTCAAACATAGGGGTACACGATTGATTCATCATACTTGCTCATTTTTATGCTCTACCATGAGTCTCTGAACACTCACTCTTGGTTGATCAGGAACATCATGGCCTACACCAGGGCTGTGACCCGGGTTGGTTGGGGGAATATCAAGTGGATCGACACGGTTGTTGTCATGCTGCCAGACATGAGCCTTCTCTGGAAAACAAAGATATACACTATTGATTCTTACATTGAAGATATCGAAATATGTATTCAGGCATAGCTACACTATAGATTTTTTTTTTTTTTTTACCTGGACCATTGTTTCTGGAGGAACTATCTATCCCGGGGACCTCAACCATCAGTGCTGGTGTACCCTCGGCGCCCTTACCATCTGACCAGATGTTTATACTCTCGCAATCGACCCTCTCTGATAGCATGACAGCCATTGCAAACGTGAAGGCGAACAACCATTTTGTGTTTAAGCCTGCCATCTCTTCGTCTCACATAGAACACCATTGTGCCTGCCCCTTGCCATCCTTATATATTTGTTTCTTGGGACCTCAGCAAATATATTATTGAATCTTGTAATTAGTTAAAGGATGCAAAAATAGATTTAGGTATAGATGTAGTACTATGTACTAGGAAGAATTGTGGATCTTCTAATGAATTCTAAGATATTTAGGGCAAGATACACTGTTTTTAGTAATGGTACATTCTCTTCTTCTTCTTCTTCTTCTTCTTCTTCTTCTCCTTTCATTGTTTTATCCTTCAAAGGTCTCTTTTCCTTGCGAATCCAATATTTCCACCAGAATCTATTCACATTATCAGTATCAGGATCGATATTGGACACTCTATTATTTGTATTAGTGGCCGGCTTAAGCTATTTTGATAGTTTCGAATCGGAGTTTTAGGTTCGAAAAGCCAAATATTAATAAATATTTATAAAAATGAAAATTAATTTAATACATTTAGGCGTAATTTTATTTACTTGTCACAAGTCTGTCCCTGCACACATGGCTTAACGTTTATAATATGTACGTGTATGTGTCATGCATGAATCTATACTTACAAACAAGGATTAGTGCTCATAATATATAAATATGTGTCATAAGTTCGTCCATGCATCAATTGGTTATGCATGTAAGCCCGCTCTCATTAGTATGCAATATAGCTATATCACGGTCACTGGTGACACATCATTTTGGACGATATATTGTGACACATCCTTCCAGTCCAACAACTAGCCCTTTAGGTCTCATAATACCTCGTGCGTGAAACGCGCACTACAAGAAACCAGGGTGTCTTACAACGGTCGAAAACCATTGCAAAAATAAGATAACCCGTTGCAAAATCAATCCACAACAGTTATTGGAACCATTGTAAATTCGAGCGTTGCAGATTCCTCTTGCAACGATTATTGGAGGTTTTTGTAACGTTTCTATTAATAGTTGCAAATAACGTATTATGCAACGGAACTCACGTTAATGTGTAACGGTTATATTGTGTTGTCAATAATATATTTGACAATGATTAACAAACCATTGTAAATATTAAGTAATGCACGATGGTTGATAAACGTTACCTAAAATATTTCATGCAACGGTTAAAATTTGTTGCTGATAATAGGCAACGGTCAATATCAAGTACTTTTCTACCACAATGGGGCTCAAACTCCCAACCTCCTGGATCACATGCCTCTTCTCTACCACTAGGCTAGAGGCTCATTTGCATGTAAATACTTATACATTATATATATATATATATATATATATATATATATACTTATGTCATTTTCATCAATTAAAGATTTTGGATTCATGTTAAATATTAATTATCTTATATTTTTTTGTTAACGAACAAGGAACCAATTAATACGAGTAATTCTAATGCTTAAATTCCTATTGTGTATAAACAAAATTCAAATTAGACATTGAACTTGCAACGGTTATAAACAAACTGTTGCGAGATCAATATTTTTCTAATAGTTGTTTATACTTTTGACAACGGTTATCATAAATGTTGTTATTCAACTAAAAAATTTGCAATTAGTAGCATAACTCGTTGCACAGTCATTACAAATAATAAGCCCATTCACAACAGGTTGCAAAAATTGTTGCGCAACTGTTGCTGACAATGAGCCTTTTTATAAGGCTTTATGTAATCGTTGCAAAATATCAATAAATTTGTAACAAATACTTAAAATCCTTGCATAACCGTTGCCCATTCAACTCACTTTGACAACACTTTCAAAAAACTGTTTCTTGACCATTGTAAAAAAGAAAAACGTTTAACAAGCGTTTATGAACCGTTGTAAAAAGTGTATCAGGCAATGGTTAATCTCTAACCATTGCAAATATATTTAATTTAGAAACGGTTATTTCAACCGTTACGTAACCGTTGTGAATTATAGTTTCAGTAACATCCATATAAGCGTTGCACTAAAACAGATATTTTTTGTAGTGGCGTTCCACATAATTTATTCCTATGCCGACACAATCTCGGTATCCCGGATACAGTTCGAGGAAAGCCAAACATTATGCGCAAGTTGTTCATGACTATGCATGCATATGCAATTTAGCTATTAATAGAACATGCATAATAACAAAAATTTGAAATAAAGTAATACAATATTCTACTTGTACAACAGTTCATCAACGCAATATTTCAATTTACATTCAATATTATTCCGATTGCCGACTCATTGGTCCAAAACCTTCCTAACTATTCAGTGGTACCAAACCAGAACCATATATTGCTTCGCAATTCAAAGATTTTCGCACTTGTCTACTCAACGGTGACAAACTATTTTTCCACAATTTTATTTCTTTGTAACGACTGTACAACATTCCATATTTCTATATAGCAAGTTAACAACAATGAAATATAGCAACAAAGACTAGGAATAGTTCTTTATTAAAGTGTGAAGGTAAAGGAAAGCAAGATCAAAACCACACACCATTTGACAAATTGTCTTTCCGTCCTGATCACATAGATTTTTGAATGATTCATCCGCATGAATCAGAGTCCAACTAGATCCCTTCGAACCAACAAACCAATCCAATGCACCGCACGGAACGGAACATTACAAATGGAAGTAACTTGTCGAGGTATTTTCATAATTTACATATTAAATTGTAGTTAATCTATTTTCATAATTTATGTGCGATGGAAAGCATGCGTACCTGTTGTTTGCTGATTGTATGGGATTGCTAGAGAGTTAGCTGAGGATTTCTACCTTCTCAGAATCAGAGAAGAAGGGAGAGATTACCTAGAATTACTGCCACATAGTAGTAAAATGAAATTAGCAAATGTCAAAGTAGAAGAACTTTATTTAGAATATATCAAAGCTTGTTTCAAATATGAAGTAGTACAATGCTTATATTCCTTCCTGGCTCTTTGATGTGCCAGTCTCCGAGAAAACCGTTCAACCTGATCAGAAAGAGAAGATCCATACAGATTTCATATTAAGAAGGTTTTGTGTTCGCATGAACTATGTTTTATACATAGGAATATTCACAAAACAAATTGATCACCAAACCTTAGTTCCAATTAGACAAAAAGTGACTGCAATGTAGCAATTACTAATAAAATGAATAATACAAACATACAACGTCAATGACAGGTACCCTACTTATATTACTAATAAAATAACAATACAATCATAAAACAAATAATAGATTGATTGGGTTTGAAAAAAAAATGCGGTTCGGTTTTGGTTTTGAAAATACTCAAATTTTTTATTCGGTTTGGGTCAAAACCCCAACCGAATAAAACTTATGCAATTGTTAAATATTCACAAATTTATGCATATTTAAGATTAAAATTGTGTTTTTTTTTTATGTTTTGAAGATAACAATTTTGCTTATGTGTTTTAAAGCTCAACTTTCATAATTTAAAAAATAATCCAACTTTTGGTCCAACTTCGAGATATATATATATATATATATATATATATATATATATTATTGCCGAGGCACAATTTTCGATGGAAAATTCTGAAACTGAAACAATTGTACACACAACGTTTCAAATGCAGCACCTTAAAGAAGATGTGCAACAGAGATCCTGGAGGATTCTGAATTACGAGGATCTAAAAAGATTCTACGTAATACACAAAAAATCTAAAGAAACTTTGTGCAAGCAACTATCGGCAGTAGAGCTTCTAAAAAGAAGTTACTGTAAAAGGCAACAGCAGCGATGACAGGCGAGAATGAGATGCTGGGGTGAATGAACCACCGTTGCTCAAAGCTTTATTCGCCCCACACGAGCACGAACAGCTTCCAGGAACCAGCAAGTTCACGAAGAACTTCTGGAACGCTCGTAAGTCAATATTTGAGACTTGAACGGGCTTCCTGGACTTAACAAACTCCCTCAACTCTCTTCTTGGTGCATCTTTCAAAGGAGGCCAAGGGGCTCTATTTATAGAGTGGAGTTGAGACTTCACCTCTTCTCCTATCCGATGTGGGACTAAAATACCAATACTCAAAAATAGAGTTTGATATTTTAGATCATCCCACAATCAGCATAGAAGTATGCCAGTCCACGCCTACCCCCCGAACACTTCCGTGCATGCACGAGACATCCTGGAGTCCGTGTCCGAGTCCGAGTCCGCACAACAAAAATTAACTTGCATCCTTGTTGGATTTAATCCTTTTTCCTTCTAGGAAAATACTTCCACATGGTACAAACTTGTGTCCCACTACACCTTATGTGCACACCTCAACACAAGCAATGCATTATATTGAGATACTCACCATTTGGTGTAGCCGATGTGGGACTATCTTTTCTAGTCCAAAGGCAAAAGCACCAACAATATATATATATATATATATATATATATATATATATATATATATATATATATATATATATATATATATAGAACTTGTAGATTTTTAACATAATTTAACCACGGTCTCAAATTTGGGCCCGGCCATTAAACAACAAAAATAGTCCAATCGAACAAACCGAATAATACGAATAAACCAAATTGATTATCGATTCGGTTATGGCTAATTTCGGTTAGATTTCGATTTTGGATTTTTTACAATTTTTGTATATTCGGTTTTGACCATTCGATCTGGTTGAAACCAAATAATCCGAACACTCACACATGCTTTATGTTTTCATTTTTTTTCTAATTTAGTCTTACATAAAATTCAGCGTGTATCAGTATGCTATTGGAGGAGAATTAAGGTTCACTACTACCACATGGTGAGCCCGTCCTACTGAATAATTTCTCCACCCCTAGTTGTGGCTAGAAGAAATTATTTAGTGGACCGGCCTCACTACGTGGCGTTGGTGATGCCTTACACTCCTCCAATAATAACATGAAACACCACTATTGTAGTGTCATACTGCTTGCTCTTTCCGTAGGGTATAATGCTGTTATTGGAGGAGAGCAAGGTCTCACCACTGCCACGTGGTGAGACCGGCTCACTGAATAATTTCTCCTGTGACCGGACCATGTTGGTGCAATGTCAAGAGGACCAACATCGCCGTTATTATTTGACAATACACGAACCATTCCTGAAAACAAGATGGATATCAAGGACGTACCCACACAGGCGACTGGGGCGGGCTCCAACCCACCCCCTCTTTTTCATATGAGTAAGCCAACATTTAGTCTACCATAATCTGCTCCAGTCCATCCAAACAAGATGGATATCAAGGACGTACCCACACAGGCGGCTGGGGCGGGTTCCAACCCACCATCTTTTTTTCATATAAGTAAGCCAACATTTAGTCTACCATAATCCGCTCCAGCTCACCCAAACTCAAATTTCTGGTTTCGCCCTTGATGGATATATTTTGATTCATAACCTACAAAACATGCACAAGCACATTATGACATAGGGGTACACTATTGATTCATACCTTGCTCATTTTTATGCTCTACCATGAGTCTCTGAACAGTCAGCACTCTTGGTTGATCAGGAACATCATGGCCTACACCAGGGCTATGACCCGGTGTCCATGGGGGAATATCAATTATCAAGTGGATCAACACGTTTGTTATCATGCTGAGCCTTCCCTGGAAACAAGATATGCACACTGTTGATTCTTACATTGAAAAATGTAGGAATACAGCAAATTTTATGTGCCCAAAGAAAGATTAGAGAAGTGGTGGCATGAAAAAGAAATTTGAATCTGTGCATCCACAAATTATGCCAGATAGATAGTTTGAAAGATAAAAAAAGAAGAAAAGAAAAAATAGAATAAAAAAACTTGAAACCACCTTGAATCCAACACGCATTATTATTTACAAAGTCAAACGCGCTATTATTACACCACTAACTTATTTTATATATATATCCAAGAATTTCATCAGAAGATATCTGAATATTTAGTGGATATAATTTTCTGAAACTTTCTTCTACTCCCATTTCTCTCAAGTTTAAAGTTCTTGGTCATGTAGAATTTTCTGATAGAAATATGAATTCAGGCATAGCTACACTACGGTGCGTTTGATTACAAGGTGAAAAATATATGAAAAAAAAAAATATAATTAAATAATTTTAAATCACTTGCTTGAGTGAATTGCATCTGTAGATAAGCTATTTATAATTATTCTATCTACATATATATATCTTGTGAGTAATATTTAAAAACCTAGATATTGTTCTATAGCTAGTGAGGTTTAAGTATAGCTAGTATATCCTTATAAATATTATATAGATAGTTTATAGTTAGAGAAGAGATAGCTAGTGGATACATGTTTTAGAACTTAATCAACTTGTACCTATATTCAGGAGGACATACAGAACATTATTTGGTTTTGTTCATTTACTTCATGTCTTGTACTTTTCATATTGGACACGTTGTTACATGATATAGTTTTGTGCTCTGGTTTATGTTCATGTACTTTACTTGTGTCTTGGGAGAAAAAAATACTAAGGATATCTGACCAAACCCAAAACTAGGATTCATGTGAATAGCTTAGGTCTCACATCGTGCACGTGGAACTCTAAGTCGTACCATTATTCATGTACCATGTGCTACCCTAACCGGTCACATATTCTGGATATATTTCAAAACAGTGCACATGTCAGGTTCCCTGTTATATTTCATGTTCATGATTCAGTTCATGTATTTATTTTTATGTACTTCATGTATTTACTTTCCTGTACTTCATGTGCTTACTTTTCTGTAATTCATGTTCTTATGTCTCTTGTACTTTCTTTAATCATCATGTTGTTCTTGTTCATTATCTTAGAATTGTGCTTGGCTCCGCTCCTGACTGGATATGTTGCAGGTATACTTGAGGACCTTGTACACCTTTATGGGCCAGAGCCCGAGATCTTAGCTGAGCATGATGGAGCCATGACTTAGATTTAGAGGCTACATATTTAGATTTGATTAGCTTTACTTCTAGATATTGTATATTGAGATTTCATAATTGTATTTTATTTTGGTTACCGGATTTGTCTCCGGTATTATTATTATTTTTTAAGTTGTAATAATAACTAGTATTGTAGTGACTCTCTGGGACGTTATAGATGCTGTGATGCTTTATGTTATCTGGTGACTTGGAGTTTTTCTTAGTATTGTACAGATTACTGCGTTGCATTTTTCAACGTAGACTGGGCGTGTCAAACTCGTATTATTCGGGAGCACGGAATTATTTTACTAGTAAAAATTTCATGAAATTTTAAATTTTCTTATGGAAAAATTTAATTTGGGTGTTTAATTGTCATTATTTTTCATGGAAAATAGGAAAAATGATTTTTTTTTTCTATGGGTTGGACCAGTTTCATTTTCCACTGTTTTAGAAGAAAATATGGAAAATGGTAGTTTTTTGGAAAATAATTTCATGGAAAATATAAGCTATCAAACACTACAATTGGTTGAAAAATTTGTGATGAAAATATTTTTCATGGAAAAAAAGCCCAATCAAACACAGCAGTATATAGTTTTACCTGGACCATTGTAAGTGTCTTTGTTTATGGAGGAACTGCAACCATCAGTGCTGGTGTACCCTCGGCGCCCTTACCATGAGACCCAACATCTATACTCTGACAATCAACCCTCCCTGAGAGCATGATAGCCATTGCAAACGCTAAGGCTAACAACCATTTTGTGTTTAAGCCTGCCATCGATCCCTTCGTCTCACATAGAACACTGCCATCCTTATATATATTTGTTTCTTGGGACCTCACCTGATAGAATAGTGAATCTTGTAATTAGTTAAAGGATGGAAAAATAGATTTTAGGTATAGATGTAATACTAGCTACAGGGCCGGTCCAAGGGTAAGTCATACAAGACTTCGGGTTCGGACAACTCGCCTCTGCTTAAGTAGGACAACACCTACAATAAACGTCAAGGGACAACCAAAACTAGTTCTGGATAGGACTTGACTAGCTACGATAGAATTGTGAATATTCTAATGAATTAGAAGAGACGAAGGAAAAGATATATAGTGTTTGTAGTAATGGCACAGTCTCTTCTTCTTCTTCTTCTTTTAATGTTCTTCAAAAGTCTCTTTTCCTTGGGAATCCAATACTTCCACCAGAATCAAAGGTTCACACTATCACTATATTTGGACCCCCTTTTTTTATCATTTGTATCAGTTGGCTTCAGCAATTTTGGTAGTTTCGAAACGGAGTTTTAGAGTTTTCAGTTCGGAAAGTCAAATAATAATAAAAAATTATTAAAAATAATTTAAGACATTTAGGCATAATTTTATCTACTATTATTGAATGTTTTTGTTAGTTTCGAACGAAACAATACTTAACAACAATGTTGAACCTTTCACCTGTAATATATATTATTTTATTATTTATTTGTTTTTATACAAAGTAGGCTTTCAATAGATAGTTTTGAATCGAATAATATTAAGATGAACGAGTTGTGAATTTGTAAATATACAACAACAACGAATGATGATAGCTACATTGGTTCGATAGTGATAATATGATAATAGTTCCATTGTTTCCATAGTGCTAATATGATAATAGTTCCATTGTTTCGGTAGTGAATATTATCGAGACAATATAGCACCTACACTACTAAATCTTTTTTTTTTTAGTTTTTCTTTGGTCCACACTACTAAATTTTTTTTTTTAGTTTTTCTTTGGTGAAAATTGACTTGGAAAGAGAAACCGAAATATTGGTATCAGTATTAATGGTTATAAGTAGTGGATCGGACAATGCCAAAACGATACGACCAATATGTATTGATACACTGATACTATGAACCTTGACCACCTTGACCAGAATGTATAGTACTAAATTTGGGGTATGAATATAACATTCCCTGTCCAATATCCAAATGTTAACTAAATATTAAGATAAGTTTTTTGTTTTTGTTTCTCTTTGTAAAACTGATGGAGAAATTATCATTTCTCATGCGATTTCCTATTTTTGTAGACAATCATGGGATGTACATTGTACAGTGTTCTTTCAAATGACTATGAACATGTATTGAATGTCTTGTAGTATGTCACTACTAGACCAATATATTTAAACTGTCTTACCAAAGAAAGGAGATTTGGACAACTTGTTCAAGTGTTCATATCTTAATTTCTTGCTTAAAGAATGCTTTCTTCTCAAGAATCGACTTCTACCATTCCAAATTCTTCAAGTACGCTATATGATTATCAAAGCAGCTCATCAAGTACGCTTTCTTATCAAAGCAGCTCATGACGGAGGACTTAGTGGACATTTTGGGACAAATTTCTAGCCTTTTTTAGGATATTTTTATCGAGATGTCAATCATTACATCTTATGATGTAGAACATGTCATTTGGCCAAATCTCATTCTCATTCTCAAAATACCGCTCTATATACTCCTTTATTGGTTCCTTGTGCATTGTTGGAAGATGTGAGCCTAGATTTTGTCACGCAAAGAAATAAAGATTCAATAATGGTTGTTGTTCTCACTTTCCTATGATGGCTTATTAATTTGTGTCATGTAACGAAAGCTTGTATGCTAGCTTCTCATGTGACAGATCTTTATTTTCGAAAAATAGTCAAATTGTAAGTTCCAAAAAGTGTCACTTCTGATCGAGATCCTAAATTCGCTGGTCATTGTTGGCATACTCATTGGAGGAAACTTGGCACATCTCTACAATTTAGTTGTATTATTTTATCCTCGTACTTATGGCCAAACTGAAGTCGTAAATCATTCTTTGGATAATTTTGTGAAAAGCTTGGTACAAAAGTACATACATCATACATCAATGAGATATCTCTACCTCAAGCTGAATTTGTATACAACCGTTCTTCTAGCTAAACTATCGCGAGAAGCCCTTTTGAAGTTGTATATGGTTGAAATCATTTATCCATTAGACTTTATTCTCCTTCCTACAAACTAACAGTTATAGTGGGGATGTTGAAGAACAAACAAAGTACATCATAGCCTCGCATCAACAAGTTCGTAACCATATCATCAAGCAAAATGAAAAGTATTGCCAAGTTGCCAACAAACATCTCAAACCTGCATAATTCAAAGAAAGAGACTCGGTATGTATCCATCTTTGCAAGTAGTGCTTTCCACATGGTCGTCATGACATGCAAACTAAAACCATGAGTTGTTGGACCATTCAAGGTTCTTAATGAATTGGGAAGAATGCATATAAGATGATTTGTTGTGTGATTGTAGAGTGTCTGCGACTTTCAATATAGCCGATATCACAACGAATTCGAATTCGTGGAGGAGTTCTCTCCAACCGGAGGGGAATGACACCAAGAAGCTTTCGGAGTAACGTTTTGGGTTACTTCAAACATTTGTGTGTTATAAGTTGTGTTATCTTCATTTCATGAAGTTACAAGTTTGTGTCATGGCTTCATTTGTGTCATGGCTTCATTAAAATTAATATTGAATAATGGAATGAATAGCTTTGCATTCATTTCAATTAAATCATGTTGATGTACCTTCCTTTATATTATGTAATTATGAGAATGTAAGAAGATGAAATGAATGATGAAAATGAAATCTTACGGAAATGGGGTTTCTTTCTAATCTTCCTTTAGGTGGATTCCTTTAGGTAAACCTACTTATCATTGTTCTTCCTACTTAGCTTCAATGCTTCTCCTATGTCTCCTACAATTTGATGTCAATACGAGTCTCTCGACTCTTTTTAGAATTTTCGAATGAAATGGTTGAGCTAGAAAGACTCTACAACATTGTGCTCAAGTTTTACTTTGCAACTTCAACAAACTGATTTAGGCATGTTTACGAGACATATTAGTTATGTTATCCATAATATGTCTCTTATCTGAAATTTCTCTCTTATCCGTGTCAAAGTGGTCTCTGTGTCAAAGTGGTTTAGGTGTATTTACTAGACGAACAAGTTCTCTTATCCGGATCATACATAACTAGGATCGGAGCAGACACACAAGACAAAAAAGCTCTACAAAAATCACAGAAGACAAAATTATTGGTCACAAGGATAGATCCATGATTTAAAATTGGGATGGACTATAATAAAATTTAAAATCTAAACAAGTATAAAAATAATAATTATATGTTTCCAAATACTCTATAAAACAAGTAAAAATGAAATCAAACCAAAAAAGTAAATATAATAATTCAGGATTTACTTTGGGTTATTTGGGTTTCAAGATGTGGAGAAAGGCATTTAGATTTTACTATAGCGGGGGCAACCTGGACTTACATAATAGGGATATTAAAAAAGATATGAGTTATTTTCCTAATTGATAATACTATTACCCCTCCGCACCCCCCCACACCAGTTACTTTCCTAATTGCTAATACTACTACAACCCCCCCCCCCCCCCACACACACACCCCCCCACCCCCCCAAATCCCAACAAAAAGACACCTACGTTTTAAGAATTGGGGGTGGAGGGGGTAAGTAGTGATTTTTAAGAAGGCTTAATTGCACTTTGATACCCTCAACTACTTCGATTTTTCAACTTGATACCCTAAACTTTTTTACTCAACAACTTAATACCTCAACTATTATTTTTTTTCAACTTCATACCTAAACTTTTAAAAATTCCAAAAATGCCCTTATCCCTTCCCTCTTCCCTCCCCCCTCCCCCACTCCGGCCACCCCCACCCTCCTGCACCCCCCCCCCCCTCCGGCCACCCCCCTCTCCTGCAAACAAGGGTAGTACACAGTATGAAGATCAAAAGATTTCTGCCAACAACAGTACACGCCATTTCACAGAGTTGGATCATAAACCAAGTCGAGATGGAAACGGATAAGGGCACAACAGGCAAAAGGCAAGGATGGACTTCATGAAGTGAATACCTTGACTGAGTGTTGGCTTCGCATCAGAAGCCAATTCTGCTCTTTGAAACCCAGCAAAGTCCCACGTTACTCGTCACCCATGGCCAGCTCCAGCGCATAGTCATCCCTCTCCTGCGCAGCAGTAGGAATCAAATAAGATTTCCATCAGACACAAATGATTATATAAGGTAAAAAAAAAGTTGGAATGATCCAAAGGTCGGTCTGGACGGAAGCGGGAGAGGGGGGGGGGGGGGGGGGGGGGGGGTGAGGCGGCCGGAAGCGGGAGGAGGGGGGGGGGGGGGGGGGGGCGGGGCGGGAGGGAGGGGGTGGCCGGAGTGGGGAAGTGGGGGGGAGTGTGTGTGTGGGAGGTAATTTTCAAGTTTGAGCATGGATATTTTCGTCCAAAAAAATATTCGGGTATCAAATTGTTAAAAAAAAAAGTTTAGGGTATTAAGTTGAAAAACAGAAATAGTTGAGGGTATCAAGTTGCAATTAAGCCTTTTAAGAACTATGGAGGTAAAAATACAAATAACATGGACGTTTACCATCCTTGAAACTAGCTTTTTCTATGTATTCATAGTACCTCTTGGATATAATAGATTTTCTTTAGTCTCTATGAAGCTAGGGTATAATTGAACGTTAATCAACATTCATGTTCTCAAGTGATTGGACTAATTTGCAGTTATTGAACTCTTTCATGTTTTATCTTGCTACCACAGAAATCTCACAAGTGATGCTGTATTTTATTTTTGAAGAAATAACAGCTTCGAAACGAACATCATCGGTAACTAAAACTTTCAAGGGGGGTAAAAACTTTGAGAAACTTCTAAGGGGGACAAAAACAATAACCAAATTAAAAAACCCACTTCATAAAAAAAAATGCTATTAATCTCTACAAAGTGTTCGTTCAAACCATTCTTCCTTATGTGGCAGCTGACATGACATATTAATTAGTATTATTCTAGTATTTCAATTATGTTATTCATCATCCAAAAGAAAATTATGTTAATTTTAATGTTAATGTTAATTTTAATTTTAAAATTTGCTACCATGTCGTCTGGTGTCACATAAGGATGAATGATTTGGAGGAACACTTTGGAGAAATAAATAATATTTTCTTCAAAAAAGTCATAGAAAGACAACTTTTTATATTCCAACCCATTTGCTTATAACCAAACACACCATAAAAAATTGGATGAACATTATGAAATGCCCTTTAGGCTATGAATATCTTATGTTTTCTCTTCGTTTTGTGGACACAAGTAGATAGTTTTTTTTTTTTTTTTAACCAGCATCCTCTACAATGCAAGCAGTCTTAGTGTCACGTACCAGATGATGATGATGATGATGATATATATATATATATATATATATATATATATATATATATATATATATATATATATATATATATATATATATATATATATATATATATATATCAAAAAATATATATATAGCAAATGACCTCTAGCCTAGTGGTTAAGAGAGATGTATGCGGCCCGAGTGGTCAGGAGTTCGGTCCGAGTGGTCAGAAGTTCGAATCCCAGTAGGAGCGATTCCAGAAACAATTCCTTACTTTTCCCCATCCAAGCCCATCAATTCCTTACTTTTCCCGCAACTTTTCCCTTCCAATTAGCTTTTCATTTGTTTCCTTGTCCTTCAATTTTAAGCCGATCTTCCAAGTATTGACAATCAGCTTATTGTTTGGAAATTGACCAAAGACGAGAGGGAAGGCAAGCAATGGTGTACTCACGCATAGACCCCCTCCAAAGTGAGTTGTTCGAGTAAGCGCGGTCGCGGAAGCGATGACAACCTACCTGAAGATAACGAACCAACATCTAACACTGCCAAGACAAATCAAACACGGTTTAGAGTTTGGTAATTGTTTTACCTGGACAAATTCTAATATTTATAACTTAATAAAATATACAAGACTGAATACAAATTTGTTGAACCCTTTGTGTTCAAGTGTTCAACTCCTTCACCGAACTCAAGAAAAAAAAAAAGAAGATAGATTACAACTGAAATCACTCATCCAATTCCCGTATTGATTTTTCTGAACCAAGTAGATGATTCCTGAACATCTCTCTCTTTTATGCTGTCTCGAACAACGATCCCACTAGAATGACTTTGGTAGCAATACATTTGCAAATGAGCTTTGCTTGAATTTAATCCATACTAAAAGCTTGTGCTATGAATGTAAAGGAGAGTACAAAATGTACAAGCAAGCAACTCAGCACTAAACAAGCACAAAATGTACAGAGTCCATGGTAGATTTGTGATTTTTACTTTCATCCACTTTCAAGCAACCAAAAAAAAAAAAAACCGAAAGTAGCCTAGTATGCAATAAATAACGAAGTAGTCGCCCTAACCACACAGAAAAGCTTAACCTAGGGCCTAGTAACAAAATAAACTTACAGAAGTGGACCTAACTGTCGATAGGTATTGAGCAACCTGCAGCTGGTGATAACTGCCAACTCCTGCATACATGCACATGGTTGATGTATGAAGAGCAGAGTAATGCCTAAAATCCCGCTATGGTCCATAGCATTGATACTTTCAGTTTGTACCCGAAATTGAAATGTAAATAAACATGTAACACCCAGTTAACAAAGGTCACTCTGCCATTGAGAATCAGAAATCAACAAGATATCATTCCTTTTCCTTTTGTTATAGTTTCACTTTGAGAATACTGAGCAAAGCCTTAAATTTGCTACCAAATACCTTCAAGAGACATTAACCCCGTTTGGTTCACTGTAATGTAATCGTAGTCGTAGTGTAATCAAATGGAAAAAAAAAATATTTTTTCATTTGATTACATTGTGATTATGATTACATTACAATATACCAAACGATTAACTTTACTTGCGGTATAGTGCCATTTAGCTTGCTTTCAACACAATACAGTAAGCATTCCCCGAGTCTGACACTTTCAAGGTTCTTAAAATGCCTACGTTGTTCAATCACAAGAGCAACTCACAAATAAGAACAGATGCGTTTCATCCTTCTCCTGAGCAGCTTTTTTTTAACCATATGATAGGTGATGCACAATCCTCATACTTCCAGCAATCTTCATTGAAGAAGCTGCATTATAAAAGAAAGAACAGAATAGTTCTTCCTTCATTCAGTTACAAACGAACATAATAAAGGAATTGCACCTAACATCAGTAATCAAGGATGCCGAGATATACTAAACCTGGCAGCCACCGGATAGAATATCTTGAGTGAATCTTCTGATTGGGCATTGGATGGGATTACCCAATCCCAGCCCCTTCATTCTTGGATCCTCTCCAAAATGAGATCTTGGCTGAGTTTACAGGGCCTTGGCCTAGACTTCAATCCACAGACCACAAATTAGACAGTAAAGAACTTTTTTGCTTCAACAATAAAAGGAGTGCATATAATTGGCAGTACATCAGCTTTGATAAGGTGAGCTGCAGTGAGACAGAATTGCCTCAGGTAATTGACTATGTAATTTACCTATCAAGGGAAACTAGAACTATCCGAGTCACGGTGGGTTTCTATAATAAACTGTATTGCACCAGTTCTCATGATATTTCATTGAAGCTTTTCACAACATTTTCCATATTTTCATTTTAGTATTAAATCTTCTGCCCGAGGGAAAAATTTACTTACAATGTCTTATTAAGGATATTCCACGAAGTTTCAAGGTCCAGTATACATGATTTCACTTTACTTGATACTGACAGTTCCAAGTATTGGGCTCAATCACTCTTGGCAGTCTTCCCAGCCTTCATGATAGGTAGACTACATATTGCCTAAAATATCGTCTTATCCTGCAAAATAGAGGATGAAGAGATCAACATATATTACCTTACGGGCAAGCATACACACTTGGCAACTGAAAGAAGATAGCGACAAAATGAGTCCTTTATGAAGAAATTGACATCTCCAATATCTTCCAGGTTGTAAGAAACAAATTCTTTCCAAAAGAGAGAGAAATATGAATCAGTAAGTGTCAAATACATCAGTCAAGCAAGTCTCAAAAGATGGCAATTGGTGCAAACTAGAACACAGCGCTCAATAAGAGACGCTCTAGGTTTTTTTAAGGGACATCTGAGAAAATGTCATAAGGATTCAACAGAAACTCATGTCCATCTTTCAATTAGAAAAATTAAATAGAAAAATTAAAATATCATCAGAGGACACTCATCCTCCTTGAGCATTAAGTGCCAAAAACAGGGAAAAATATTATGAGAACAATAAACAGAAACCTCCTGAAACTTAAGCAGTTGTATATTGTACATAAAATTGATAGCAGCACTCACAAAACTTCCTGTAGACACCCTCTGCCATCTGATAGTACTTACATAAAACAGTCATTAGATATCCAATTTAAGCTTTTACGTCACATATTAGGGGGCCTTTACCCAACCAACTTGAGCTTCAACTAACAAACTAATAATATAGATCTCTCCCAAGACCATGCACCACCGGATTCAGCTGGATTTTTATGATTCATCGGCCAGCAGGATTGCTTTGACTACCATTGTCGCAGAGCCATAGGCTGTCCAGCACGCATCGTCTTCTCGTAGTGATTATCTTCTATATACCTTTCTCTGAAATCTTTCCAGTTATCACTATTTGTCTGATAATTATTTGCTTGATAATTATTCACCTGATGCCTTGCCTTCGGAAATCTCAAACCATAGTTACCTCCATTTCTTTTCCTACTGTTTCTTCTCCCCTGCTCATAGTTCCAATTATCTGAATGACCCCACGAAGTATCCCTTCCACTATTCCATGAATTGTAATTCCCACCACCTCCCCAGGAACAATCTTGACCAGCTCCATCTCCCCAGCCAGCATTATTGTTCCACACATTACCTGAATCTTCATTCCTTGGCTGATTAAACTCAGTATCACCCCATCCAGTGGCTTTGACGGAACTAGTTTGTTTGTCAACGAATGCATCCCAATTAGTTGTGTGTATTGAGCGGCGCTCAGCCGTATTGCCATCCTCAGCATCGCCCCATCCTGTTACTGGAACTGGTTTATTTGCATAAATAAAAGAATCCCAAGTTAATCCTGTGTTGGTATCGCCATCAGGTGGAGGAGGTGGCCTTTTTTCCAGGTCTTCCACCAATTTTGGATCAATGATAGCCTTGTAATCAACCTTGTCAATGTAGATATCCGGGTCAGGCAAAGGAACATCACACACCAATCCATTAATCCCTGCCCAGTAGCGGGCCTTTGCATTCTGGAAAGCTTCTAGTGCTGCTGAATCATCCCAATCAACCACATTTTTGTGTGCAGACAATGAAGCCTTAGCTGCACAGATCTTCCCCCAAGGAACCATGCAAACAGTAGTACAAAATTTCTTTTCCCATTGAGGAACTGAGGAATGCCAAGATCCTGTGAGACAAATGTAAAAGAGTGCATCAGTCCTAACAAAAGAAGATAGTAACACAACTATTTAGGGAAACATGTAGCAGTTCAAAGAATCCTGGCAATTCCAGAAATGCTGAAATGGATGGTAGACTGCAAAAACATGTGCACCTCCTCAATAGCTGTTTCATTTCAGTAAAGCATCCTTCTTCAATAAGACTCCACCTTAAACAGGTAACAGGCAAGCGCTCCTCACCCTTCAGGAAAGTAAACAGCCTAGTCTAACAAAAAGGACAGGTCAAGGATGAAAACGATATCTTTCCTGCAATTGTCCCTTTATTAAAAGAGATGTAGTCCCGTTACAAATCAGTCTATGCTATTTTAGAATAATTCTACACTCCAACTGGCCTTGCTTGCTGTATCTGGAATTGGTCGTTCTGGAGCTACACAGCTGTTTCTACCATCAATGCTTTCTGTAACACCACTGGATAACTCTTCAACTTAAATCAGCAGATATAGTAGACGACATTCAGTCCCAATCCCTCTTAAACTTCTTCACCCTTCTAATCGTTACAAACCATTAAGGGGCAAAATGAGAGAACTCCATCGATTAGGACTCATACTGATCCAGCTACAAAATTAATTAGATACATCACTCTAAGACACCGACATAAAGGCTTTGAAGTTGAATTTCTAGGAGATCATGGAATTACTTGGATACATCACACTGAAAACAAATAATTCTGCCAGCTCTAACTCCACAAACTAAACTGGTAAGCAAAGGGACCATTTAGCAACAACCAAGGTATTAAAAATAGGATGTTGGGTTCATGTACCATTGGGGTTTGGCATGTCCAAGTCCAGAATGGAAAATTCCTTAGACATAGGTATCGATAAAAAATAATCTTTATGCATAACTCAAACATCCTAAATAGCCTAAATAGTACAAAAACAACAAACCCACATTTATCCCAAATCGTTGGGTTCAGCTGTAAATAGCCTAAATAGTAAATATATGATATTGTCCGAAGGCACTGAAGCAAAAAAAAACACTGCACAAAGTAACTTCAGAGTTCAACAAAGGCACATAATCGACATAGGAGGGGGATATCTTAAACGTATAGGAAGAACATGATTAGAAATATGAAAATTACTAAAGAATAAACTACAAAAACCATATCGGTTCTCAGTGTCAAATTCTGATGTCATTGTTGGCCAACAAAGACTTCAATATATTGTTGCCTTCTTCAATATTTCTCATTGAAGACATCAGGTCTGCTAATGTGAATGATGAGAGGAGAGAGGAGAAGATGTTGTTGGAGAAGATGAGACACGAGAGATAATGGTGTCTTCAATGGCCTTCGCGACGTCATTGGTTTTGGAGAGAGAGAGAGAGAGAGAGACGTTAGGACTTTTGATCCTCTAATTTGGGATTTGGGGGATTTTAATAACGAGTTAATGAGATATAGGATATACCCTTGCTGACCTGTTTGTTATGGTTATTAAACCCATAAGCCAACTTCTTAAAATCGACGAGAATAGGGTTAGTTTGGATTGTCATTATGTTCCATGACATTTGCTCAAACGTCCATTTTCAGAATGCTCGTTTGGCTAGTGTTCCGAAAACGTTCACTTGAGCCTCGAAATGAATGGTACCTTTGAAAAAAATGCCCCCAGAATGGAAACAGTTTGGCTTGCGTTTGGCACTAAATGGGAGTCCAGATAAAATGTAACTGCAAAGCAAAGTGGCCCTTACAATATTAAGATACCAGTTGATATTGCGGCCTAAGCCTGATATCTTGAGGGATGTATTCCAAAATGACATCAATCATCAAAGATGCATTATGTTGATACATTATGGTGCTCTGCTGTTTTCCTCCTAATCCCGACATGTCGAACATGTCAGCCAACATTTAAAACAATGGCAACAACATAAAATCTAGTGGTGCATGGGCGGTTATTACCAAGAAGGGTGCATGAAGTTGTAATAGTGGCAAATATTTAACTTGCTACCCAAAAAAATGGCAAGAATACCCTATTCTAGCCTAAGTTGCACAGAGAGAAATAGAACAAAACACACAAAATGGAAACAACAGCGACATGGCAATCATTTTTCAAGTGTTTGTGCTCCCGAGATTATGCCCCTTCAATCGCAAGCAAGAACTCCATCAACATTATGTCTAATCATAATTTCATGACTAACACCCCAAATCGCACCCTGAACAAATATTATCAACGGTTTTCAAGATTAAATCCCTTGAAATCTACCGTAACTCAAAATGTCTCCTAAATCTTGGTATTTGCTTATAAGTACCCTCAAATCACAGCGGCTCCTAGTCATGAACTCCTGGTCTCTATCGGCCTAAATCTAACACAACCTCAGGTTGTCTCTAACCATATTTAAGAAAAAAGACTAATTTGTCCCTCCTTGATTCTCCTCCTCCTTCCTCCCCTGCCCCCTCCTCCAGCACTCCTTTGTCAAAGTACGCTCGATTTATAAGCAAATAGCAAAGAATTTGTTCTTCAATTATATACTATATGCTGCAAAGTACTCCTTGAATGGGTTAGAAATAACAAAATTATCCATATTTTCTTTCGGACGGAAATGAAAGAACAATCAAGCAAGGAGACGAAATGGTGTATGGATGGTCATTGCCAAAAATGGTTGATACGAAATAACTATTCTAGTCTACATCTATTAATAGTGACATAAATTTATTCTACCACCAAAAAGATTTAATCTTGGCAAGAATAAACACTATTCTGGAGCTTCTTCCATTGCAATCAAGACGCACACTCCAAAATCACAACTTGAACCGGACATTATATCAATCACAGCGATCAGAGAGAAAGCCCTAAATGACATCAGCATAATAATAACAAAAAACCCAACTTTGAAGCATCAAACGAACAACAAACCCAAGATCAGAACAAGAACAAGAAAATTCCCAACCGAATAAAAAAAAAGTAAAAAAAAATACCAGGAGTTTGAGGCGGTCTCCCGTACTTGTGCGGCCTAGCGTGCCCCTCCCGCGATCGCCAGCCCCCATCCATCCCAAGAAATCGAAACTCTAACCCTAAAAGAACAGATCGATCGGCCAATTTCTTTCCAAATTTGGGAAATTTTCGAGAAAAATAGCAGCTTTTTTTTTCCAGAGAGAAAATAGATAGAGAGGAGTTTTGTCAAAGTGGGAGGAGAATAGGGGTATTTAAGGAAGAAGAAGTACGTGCTGACGTGGCGGCTTCTTGTGTTACTGCTACATTCCAATTCTGTTGTTTGCTGGTTTTCAAGATTAAATCCCGTAGGTACGGGTGCAACTTGGGCGGGCTAAACCCGTTAATGGGTTGGGTTAGGGTTGAAGATATTCGGATTCGGATTTGGGCTCGGGTTAAAATATTTGAACCCGATCAAAAATCGGGTTGGGCTTGGGTTCATGTGTTGGGTAACCGAAGAACCCGAAACCCGAAACCCGACATACATATAATTTATATATATATTGTTTCATACTACTTAAATAAAAAGTTTAAACTATAATTTTTTTTCATCCGAACTCTTCAATTCCTTGTCTTAAATCTCATTTCAGTTTTATTTTGTAATGATTGAGGCTTGATTGCTATTTGATTATACATTTAATATTACTCTTGTTTAAAATTATTTCAAATATCATATTAGAGTCCAATGGACCCGAGCCCAACCCGATCCTCCGGACTTGGTCTTGGGCTTCATATGTTGAACCCGAAAGGAAAGTAGAATTTTTTTTGATTGAAATAAAAAAGTAGAATTTTTTTTACATTTTTTTTTGTTATTTGGTAAAACAAGAAAATTATCTAGGAAAGACCATTTGATTTTCTTTACAGTATTTGGTTGGTACATGAAAGGAAAGCAAAAATATAACAATGTTCCAATAATATCCTTACCTTTTAAAATAAAATTAACATTATGAAAAATAATATTAATAGTAAAATAAGCAATAACGCATGGTTACTTTTGTCATAATTTTTGTAATAAATGTTGGAAAATGAGGAGGAAAAATCAATCACATGGGTCATGAGTGGAACCATATTCTCCCCAATTTTCTTCCTTGTCAGAAAATTCTCAAGTTTATGGCTACCAAACAAAGGAAAGGAACAACTTTCCTTTCCTGGTTCCTTAAATCCGTGAACCAAACGAAGCCTTAATATTAGTTGCTGGGAAGTACATTATGTCATTTCTGGATTTGGGTTTCACTTTTTTTTTTCTCTTGTTTGAAATAATTTATGCCTTACATTTTGCTTTTATTATCATCTTTTTAAAAATAATAAATAAATTTGCAACTAATACTATAAATTTGTTACCGTAAACAACTTCTTATCGCGAACTTTATAAATTAGTAAGTCGTTACCATAAATTTTGAGTTGTTATAACTTGAGTGTAGCATCTCCAACCCTATTGTGAGTTTAGAAAAAATGGTTGCCACATAGGAATGACAAGCTTTCATTTCAAAAATCTTTCTCCAATGCAAATGTAGAATAAATCATGAAGTTGACATGGCAAAGACATGGCAAGGACAATGTGAAGTTGGTTGTCTAGATCTAGACAATGCACTTCATAATGACTTTGTCTCCACATCATCAATTATTGAATAGAAATATTTATAAAAAATGAAGAAGTGGAGGAGTTGTCTTGGAAGTTGGAAAAAATACTTTTTATTGTCTTCTTAATGCTTTTGCATTGGAGAACACTTTTTTATCTCATTGTCTTGTGTGAATATCATCTTGCCACATAGGAAAGGCATTGTCTTGTGCCTCATGCCACATAGGAATCACAACACAAAACAAGACAATAGGGTTGTAGATGCTCTAATTCTGTGGTTTGCTGGTTTTCAAGATTAAATCCCTTAATATTAGTTGATGGGAAGTACATTATGTCATTTTTGGATTTGGGTTTCACTTCTTCTTTTTCTCTTGTTTGAAATAATTTATGTAATGCTCCGTCCCGCTCAGCTCAATCGGAGGAATCGAAACGCCAACGGCGTTCGGACTTAGCCATGTAACGGCGCTCGAAGACCCGCTCGGTCGAGATGACTTCTCGCTCAAGTGGGTGACTTCGGCGAACTTGCCTCATCTTGGCCTGCACACTAATAAAACGAAAGTTTTCAACTGCACAAGTAGGCTTGAATAAAAGAGATGAATCCACATAGCTAAGCAAATAATCCAAGTTGGGTCGGATTGAGTTAGAACATGGAAAAGGTCCCACGGTCGGCTTATAAGTGTTGCATAGCGTGCTTTCAAAATGACACTCGGTCCTTCGTCCCGTGGCTTGAGAGAAGGAAAGTTGGTCTTCGCCTCTATGAATTAGCCTAATTCATAGGCGTCACCCGCGTAAATGCTTGACAAAGCATGCACGGTCCCATCGTCTAAGGCTTGGCATAGCCTTTGCTCGCCCCACGAGTTAAATTCTATCGCACGGCTTATGGCATAAGTCTAGGCACCCAAAGAACTTGGTTGTTTAAGTCGAACGTGTGCACGACACGTTCCCACGATCCAAGGCTTGACGCAGCCTTTGCTCGTCAAGTTGTTGCACGAATAAGCTAGGCAAAGTATTGATGGGCTATCGAATGTAGCGCCCCGCTTTCGATAGGCGACGGAACTTCATAATATGCTAGCGCCGAGTCAGATCGACCGGGAACTTAGATGGCCATCTGACTCGATCGCTAAGCTTGGTAAACGTTAACGCCTTGCGGCATCGATTCAAATCGATTTGGACGAAAGTTACGAGAATCGATCCAACTAATGGAACGACTTCTGTTGGAATAAGTCCTAGATGCAGCGGGCTGCGTCTCGGCGAGTGAGCTCTCTATAAGAGTCCCTTCGACAGGACCGGACCGCTGTATGGTTTTCTTGGAGCTTTGCCGCTGGGCTTGATGAAGTGCTTTCGCGTCATTTTCATGGATGCAATTACAATTTCGATGCAAGGGGAAAAGAAGGAATTCTAACAAAGCATTGGTGCCATTGCAGGAGCTCGCGTAACTAAGGATTGACGTTGCGTAGCACTTGGACGATCGACACGAAGCAAAGTAATCGGTGGGTGATTCGGCCTTCTTTTCTATTCTGTCCCGCAAACTTATTCCTTGCTTCGAATTCATTCAAATCGAACGATGCCAAGTTAATTGCATGCCAATCCACTAAGTCAATAACTCGGGAAAAACGTATCGATTTTGAGTAATCTACTCGAAAAAATACAAGTTTCTCACATAACTGGAAAAGTTTAAGGTTCTAGTAAAAAGACAGTCTATTTCATCTGCTGCAAAATATTATGAAACGTCGATCATGGGTTATGATGCCTCGGAAAATTTGGTGCCCACGGGACGCTAAATCGGTGTACGGCTTTGGGGAAAATGAATCGTTGCATTAGTTGCGAGAAATGATAATGTCGTTCGATACTATCCGCACTATACAAAACTGTTCGCATATATAAAACTATTCGCACATAGGCATGGTCATGGACAGCTTGTGCACAAGTTCGTTTTTCTCGAAACGGTATCCGGGGCATCGGAACCGATTCGTCCTAGGGGGAATAATTTATCGTGCTTCGGCGCGAGGCATGCGGGACCTTCAGTAAGGCTTGCAACCTAGGCTGAACGGGTTGCGTCGCATGCCAACTTCGATTAAGTCCCTAGTGGTGCGTAGCACCAATGACCGCATATAAGATAGTTGCATGCTCACCTATTGTCTTATGCAGGTGTAAATATTATCTCTGTTTTCATGCAGGGACGAGCACGGCCGTGGTAAGAAATATGATAAACTGCGATGTTATGTTGTATGCTTTAATACTCAAAGACGGCTATCGAATATGAACTGAATTCATTTAGTTCTAATAGAAAGACAACTCTAAAGCATGCCTATCATAACAATCAGAGTCGGTTTAGACGAGTTGGTTCGTCTCATCCACTTAGCAAGTGTGCTAATCCCCTCCCCCAATTTCCCCAAGTGCGGCGGGCGCTCCAACCTAAAACGAAGCTGAAGTGCGGAGAGGCGTTTTGAAGCTCTTCCTATACTGAAGTATTTTGAAGCCAATTCAAGTCGACGGCTTATGTATAAAGGGGCGAATGTATGGGACGGCAAGCGTAGTTCAGGCAACTTGTCGAATGTATTTTCTTTCTGTTTTCAATCAATGTAGCCGCAATGGCATCCAATGTAAATTACGACTTGCACTTCGTTGCAAGCTATGAATGAAAAGCATTTCTATCTTCCTATACTGCGTCTTATATTCTGATGTGATTTGTGAAGTTTCGACTTGGCGTATTAATATCAAAATCAAAAGATAACCGTTTGAGAACTTGTCATCTTGCCTTGCACGAGCGCAACTCCAGGCTCGTGCGGCATCACGCCTTAGCGAGGACGATCGAATCGGCAAAATTAACATCGGGGACGAACGTTGCCGACTCGGGGCGTGACAAATTGGTATCAGAGCTCAGTTATGTTTCCTCGGATTTTCGAAATATGTTTCATTGTTGGAATGTCCGTTGCGATGGCTTGATTGAATGCTTGTCGGCATGCTGCGTGAAATACAAGTTCCATACAGGTAAGCCCGTAGATATTTTTGAAAAATACTAACGGGTTTACACTGTTTGTAGGAATGACTAAGCGAGATAAGAAAATCGTCGGCCCAACAACCCAAACTGTAGATAGTACGTCGAGCACAAAAAGCACCGAGCCTAGCGAGACGACTATGCAGAAGATGCTACAGTTGATGGAACTGCAGCAGCAGCAGCTTCAGACACAATTCAAAGCTCAATTTGAGGCGCAACAAAGACAGATGAATGCCCTGACTCAGATAGTGAGCAGAATGGCGGGCAATACTAAGACGACGGACGAAGAGCCCGAGGAAAAGCAAGTTGATCAAGAAGAAGACGAGGAGGAAGATGGCTCCCCGCAAATGATGAACTCTCCTTCCATGTTCAAAGTGAAGGAGTTTCGCAAAATGAACCCGCCAAAGTTCAACGGCCGAGCAGAGCCCGACGTGATAGTAGGATGGCTCGCAGAGATGGAGGACTTGTTCGATCTCCTCTGCATCGAAGGGTCCCAGAGGGTGGCCTGTGCGGCGCTGCAGTTACAACTTAGAGCACATGACTGGTGGGCGGCGAAGAAACAAGAGATCTGTGAAACCGATTCCAACAAAAAGATTTCTTGGGAAATGTTCAAGACAGCCTTCCTTGAGCAGTACGTTCCTCGTGCCATCCGTCGACAGAAGGCAGATGAGTTCATGATGTTGAGGCAGGGGAATATGAGTGTGGAAGATTATGATGCAAGCTTCTCGAAACTTATAAAATTTGTCGGTGCCTTCCTGCCCAACAAAGAAGAATGGTGCGAGCGTTTTCAGCAAGGCCTCAACGAAGAACTGCGTAGGGACGTCATGAACCAACGATGCCAAACTTATCGTGAATCCTACGAAGCCGCACTTGATAGTGGGCGAATCTTCGGCCGTATGTCACAAAGGGCCGTGCCTGTCGTTCGCAACAACTTCAACAAGCGTCCTAATGACGCTGGAGGATCGGGAGTAGCAAAGCGTCCAAACACGTCTGAAAATCGTGGTCACTTTGCCGCAGTAAATTGCAACAGATGCGGCAAGCGTGGGCATCGAGCACCCGATTGTAGACTGAGAACATGCTTCAAGTGTGGCGAGCTAGGCCACTTCAGTCAATATTGTCAGGCGGGGAAGCCGAATCAACAAAACCCGCCGAGGAACGTTCCGAATCCGCATAAAGCGTCGATACTGCAAGGCGCAAATGCGGTGCCCGTCAACCAGCAGAACCAACGCCACGGAGCTCAAGGACGAGTTTATGCCTTAACTCGGGACGAGGCGTACGCGTCCGATACTGTTGTAACAGGTATATTACTCTACAAAAGTATACCTACACGAGTCCTATTCGATTCGGGTGCGACGCATAGCTTTATATCTGCTGATTTTGCGAAAGAAAATAAAATAACCATGCAATCACTAGATATAAATATTAGCGTTAGCACTCAGTCGGGAGTCGATATGCCTGCGAACTTTATTTGTAGGGATGGCCACATTTGCGTCGGGGGAAGATATCTATCCTTGGATGCCGTCGTGCTAGACATCAAAGATTACGACATAATCCTGGGCATGGATTGGTTGGAAGCTTGTCGTGCAACGATCGAGTACGCGGAGAAGAGAGTGGTGTTTCGTCTTCCTGGCGAGACAGAGTTCTCATATTCGTACGGTACGGCCTCGAAGACGGCGATGATGGTATCGACAATCTCGGCGAGGCGTATGCTGCGTTCCGGCTGCGCGGGATACTTGGCATCAGTTCGAGACACGCGGACGGATAATACAAACACAATGCAGACGAATGTTGTGGCAGATTTTCCCGACGTTTTTCCTGACGAGATGCCCTGGATGCCGCCGGATCGAGAAATTGAATTCAGCATCGACACCTTTCCGGATACACGGCCGATATCAAAGGTACCTTATCGAATGGCTCCAGCAGAACTGAAGGAACTGAAGGTGCAATTACAAGAGTTGCTAGACCGCAGATTTATTCGCCCTAGCGTCTCTCCGTGGAGAGCTCCCGTACTGTTCGTAAAGAAGAAAGATGGGTCGTTGCGGCTATGCATCGACTATCGGGAACTCAATAAGGCGACCGTGCGAAACAAGTATCCTTTACCGTGAATCGACGACTTGTTTGACCAACTGCAAGGCGCGGCAATATTTTCAAAAATCGATCTTCGTACAGGCTATCATCAGTTGAAGATCAAGTCCGACGACATATCGAAGTCTGCCTTCCGCACTCGATATGGTCATTACGAATTTCTCGTCATGCCGTTCGGTTTGACGAATGCCCCTGTCGTATTCATGGATCTGATGAACCGAGTCTTTCGACCTCAAATAGATAAATTTGTAGTCTTATTCATCGACGATATCCTTGTCTACTCAAGGAATCGGGAAGAGCACGCGGAACATTTGAAGACGGTGCTGCAGATTCTGCGTAAAAACAAATTGTACGCCAAGCAGAGTAAGTGCGAGTTCTGGATGAGTAGCGTGACATTCCTCGGGCACGTAATATCTGCCGAAGGTGTCGCGGTGGACCCAAAGAAGATTGATGCGGTGGTGGATTGGAAACGACCTGCCTCGGCTAGTGACATTCGGAGTTTCCTGGGCTTAGCGGGCTACTATCGTAGATTCGTGCGAAGCTTCTCAAAACTAGCGTCGCCTCTGACTCGCCTCACCCAGAAGGGAGTAGTATTTGAATGGAGCGACGACTGTGAATCCAGCTTCCAAGAGTTGAAGCAACGGCTCGTCTCAGCTCCAATCCTTGCACTTCCAGACGGTCCAAAAGGCTTTCAGATATTAAGCGACGCATCGGGAACTGGCCTCGGGTACGTACTCATGCAGAGAGACAAAGTCATCTCCTACGCTTCACGGCAGTTGAAGCAGCACGAGAAAAACTACCCGACGTACGACCTAGAATTGGCGGCGATCGTCTTTGCATTGAAATTATGGCGGCACTACCTCTATGGCGTAGCATACAGAATCTACACAGATCACAAAAGCCTGAAGTACTTATTTACACAACGGGAGCTCAACCTATGACAGCGACGTTGGCTCGAACTCATAAAAGATTACGAGCTAACGATTGAGTATACACCGGGCAAGGGAAACGTGGTGGCCGACGCACTCAGCATAATGTTTATGGGAACACTGGCCATAAACAAGGAGATAAAGCGAGACCTTGAAGCGATGGGTATCGAACTCGGAATTGAGTATCGACACCTGTACCTAGCTCAACTGAAGTTAGGATCGAGCCTGCTTAGCAAGATAAAGACCGCACAGGGGGACGACTCATTCCTGAAGAAAATGTGCGAGCTGATTTCAACGGAAAGGGCGACTGACTTTGCGGAAGACGGAGACGGGACGATACGACTAAAGGGAAGGCTCTGCATTCCTGAAACTGCCGAACTCAGAAAAGAAATTCTGACGGAGGCGCACTATGCGAAGTACTCGTTACATCCTGGAAGCACCAAGATATACAAGGACTTGCGCACAAACTTTCGGTGGCACGGCATGAAGAAAGACGTGGCTACGTTCGTATC
Organism: Iris pallida; assembly: GCA_029216955.1. Taxonomy (NCBI): domain Eukaryota; kingdom Viridiplantae; phylum Streptophyta; class Magnoliopsida; order Asparagales; family Iridaceae; genus Iris; species Iris pallida. The sequence goes on along the minus strand of JANAVB010001396.1, from coordinate 2,428,704 downwards.
GCAATGTATGGCATGTCAGCAGGTGAAGGCGGAACACCAACGGCCAGGCGACGAGCTGCAGAACATCTCCATTTCCGAGTGGAAGTGGGATAATATCTCGATGGATTTCATTGTGGGATTTTCGAAGACGCCGCGGGGGAATGACGCGATTTGGGTCATTATTGATAGATTGACCAAGTCGGCTCACTTCATCGCAATTAAAGTAGGATGGAGCGTCGATCGGTTAGCACAAATCTACGTCGATGAGATTGTTCGACTGCACGGGGTACCGGCCTCTATAATTTCGGACAGAGACGGGCGATTTCTATCACGTTTCTGGACGAGCCTCCAAGCGGCGATGGGGACCAAACTTAACTTTAGTTCGGCGTACCATCCCCAAACAGACGGTCAGACGGAGAGGGTCAACCAGATCTTAGAAGATATGTTGCGTCTGTGTGCGATCGACCTAAAGACTAGTTGGGATACACATTTGCCGCTTGCAGAGTTTGCGTATAACAACAGTTATCAGTCGAGCATTCAGATGGCTCCATACGAAGCGCTCTATGGGAGAAAGTACCGTTCGCCGATATGCTGGGATGAAGTCGGAGAGCGACAAGTACTTGGACCAGAACTGGTGGAGCAGGCCGTCGAAAAGGTCCGCTTGATTCGAGATAGACTCCGCATCGCGCAAAGTCGACAAAAGAGCTACGCAGATCTTCGTCGGCGACCGCTAGAGTTCTTGGTCGGGGACCATGTGTTTCTGAAAGTAACGCCCATGCGCGGTGTGATGCGGTTCGACGTTAAAGGCAAGTTGAGCCCGAGATTTGTAGGCCCCTTCGAGATCATTGAGCGAGTTACGACGGTTGCTTATCGGATCGCACTACCTCCTGCCTTAGCTGATGTGCACGATATTTTCCACGTTTCACAACTTCAAAAATACGTACACGATCCAAGTCATGTGGTCAGCTTCGATCAGTTGGAGCTACGTACTGACTTGTCTTACTCGGAGGAGCCTATTCAAATTTTGGACCGCAAGGAGAAGGTGCTGCAAAATCGGTCGATGTTCTTGGTCCGCGTGCTTTGGCGAAGCCATTCAGTCGAGGAGTCGACGTGGGAGATGGAGGCGGAGATGAAAGAGAAGTACCCCGCGTTGTTTGTCTAAATTAAGGTCAGACCCTTGTTCTTAAGTTTCGGGACGAAACTTTTTCTTAGTGGTATATTATGTAGCGCCCCGCTTTCGATAGGCGACGGAACTTCATAATATGCTAGCGCCGAGTCAGATCGACCGGGAACTTAGATGGCCATCTGACTCGATCGCTAAGCTTGGTAAACGTTAACGCCTTGCGGCATCGATTCAAATCGATTTGAACGAAAGTTACGAGAATCGATCCAACTAATGGAACGACTTCTGTTGGAATAAGTCTTAGATGCAGCGGGCTGCGTCTCGGCGAGTGAGCTCTCTATAAGAGTCCCTTCGACGGGACCAGACCGCTGTATGGTTTTCTTGGAGCTTTGCTGCTGGGCTTGATGAAGTGCTTTCGCGTCATTTTCATGGATGCAATTACAATTTCGATGCAAGGGAAAAAGAAGGAATTCTAACAAAGCGTTGGTGCCATTGCAGGAGCTCGCGTAACTAAGGATTGACGTTGCGTAGCACTTGGATGATCGGCACGAAGCAAAGTAATCGGTGGGTGATTCGGCCTTCTTTTCTATTCTATCCCGCAAACTTATTCCTTGCTTCGAATTCATTCAAATCGAATGATGCCAAGTTAATTGCATGCCAATCCACTAAGTCAAGAACTCGAGAAAAATGTATCGATTTTCAGTAATCTACTCAGAAAAATACAAGTTTCTCACATAACTGGAAAAGTTTAAGGTTCTAGTAAAAAGATAGACTATTTCATCTGCTGCAAAATATTATGAAACGTCGATCATGGGTTATGATGCCTCGGAAAATTTGGTGCCCACGGGACGCTAAATCGGTGTACGGCTTTGGGGAAAATGAATCGTTGCATGAGTTGCGAGAAATGATAATGTCGTTCGATACTATCCGCGCTATACAAAACTGTTCGCATATATGAAACTATTCGCACATAGGCATGGTCATGGACAGCTTGTGCACAAGTTCGTTTTCCTCGAAACGGTATCCGGGGCATCGGAACCGATTCGTCCTAGGGGGAATAATTTATCGTGCTTCGGCGCGAGGCATGCGGGACCTTCAATAAGGCTTGCAACCTAGGCTGAACGGGTTGCGTCGCATGCCAACTTCGATTTAGTCCCTAGTGGTGCGTAGCACCAATGACCGCATATAAGATAGTTGCATGCTCAACTATTGTCTTATGCAGGTGTAAATATTATCTCTATTTTCATGCAGGGACGAGCACGACCGTGGTAAGAAATATGATAAACTGCGATGTTATGTTGTATGCTTTAATACTCAAAGACGGCTATCGAATATGAACTGAATTCATTTAGTTCTAATAGAAAGACAACTCTAAAGCATGCCTATCCTAACAATCAGAGTCGGTTTAGACGAGTTGATTCGTCTCGTCCACTTAGCAAGTGTGCTAATCCCCTCCCCCAATTTCCCCAGGTGCGGCGGGCGCTCCAACCTAAAACGAAGCTGAAGTGCGGAGAGGTGTTTTGAAGCTCTTCCTATACTGAAGTATTTTGAAGCCAATTCAAGTCGACGGCTTATGTATAAAGGGGCGAATGTATGGGACGGCAAGCGTAGTTCAGGCAACTTGTCGAATGTATTTTCTTTCTGTTTTCAATCAATGTAGCCGTAATGGCATCCAATGTAAATTACGACTTGCACTTCGTTGCAAGCTATGAATGAAAAGCATTTCTATCTTCCTATACTGCGTCTTATATTTTGATGTGATTTGTGAAGTTTCGACTTGGCGTATTAATATCAAAATTAAAAGATAACCGTTTGAGAACTTGTCATCTTGCCTTGCACGAGCGCAACTCCAGGCTCGTGCGGCATCACGCCTTAGCGAGGACGATCGAATCGGCAAAATTAACATCGGGGACTAACGTTGCCGACTCGGGGCATGACATCGAAGTCATATCAAGCATTGTCCTCTTCGGTTGTCAAGTCACATAGTCCCACGATCTTAAGGCTCGTCATATAAAGTATAACTTGGGTTGTAGTGTCGCATAGAACACAAGTCGGTTTAAGTCATAGCAAGCTATGGCAATATCTAGGCTCACTTAGAATTCACGACCGCGGCCAGAAGTGCCCAATATACTCGTGTCACTTTTTAGAAATTGTCCTTCTTAGAAGTCTTGTAACGACAATTTTTCATGGTTATTCAACTTCTATAAGTTGGGTAAGGCTCTGAACCAAGAATACCATATCTTGTAGAATATGACGATAATTTGACTGCTGTGATAACCACCTCCTCCATCGTTTCGAAAATCGAGTTATGATTTGACGTACCTGTCCTCCCTTTTATTAAGTCACGTTATTTTTTATATATATTAAGATTAATTTTAATTTCGATAACGAAATTTTTATAAGTTGGATAGGATGTAAACCCCAAATTTTTTTAATTCTATTACTATTACTTTTATTTCACGGTATTATAATAAGTTGAATTAGTACTATGAATTTTGTTAGTATCAAGAGTAGTAATTAAAAGGCTACATTATATGTATCATAAGTAAATGGTACAAGTTTTTGTACTAAATGTTTCAAGAAAATATTTTATTATTTTTGGAAATTTTTAGGAATTTTTTATTAGTTTATTTACAATCATTTCTTAATTTTGAGTAGCTTTGGATTTTATTAATACCTTTTTACAAAGGTAGCAATTAATATGCTACATTAAATATAATAGGCCTATTGTACAAGTAAATATTTAGAAAATATTTTATATTAGGAGATAAATTTTTTAGAATGTATTAATAGAGTATAGTACATGTATTTAGGAGATATATACAAATGTATATATATTTATAGTAAAAAAAAAACCAACCCCAAAGCCAAATACTCGCGAGATTATCAAAATCTCGCGAGTCAACCCTTCAAAGAAAACCCGCAGTCTTAACAGAGGACTCTATTACTAGAGTATAAACTCTCCTAAATTTGATAAAATCCTTCAAAGATTTGATCCAATTTAAAACCTGGTAAATCCCAATCCAATCCCCATCAATTAGAAGGAAATCTAATCTAAACCATCAGAGGATTGGATTTAAATCCCCATAGGTATATGTTCGGGAACTCTCCTCGCGAAGAAAAATTTTCTTCCGAAAACCTACATATCTCAAATCCAGCCACCTACTTCTTCGGACCCTCGCCCTACCATCCCGACGACCGTCGTCAGCCACTTGTTGTAATGTCCCGCTCCGTACGGTGCATTATGATGAGTCATTGACTCGAAGAGTTGCGTTGACTCGATGAAGTATCGATGCGAATCGATGCAAGAGTTACGTTGGCCAAAGGTAAGCTTTGACTCGATTGGGATCTATGAATCGAATCGATGCAAAGGATAAGTCTCGTTTGAGCAAGTACTGATTTTAGTTGATCTGGTGTGCAGGCTATGCTTTTACGCTGGACGATAAGAGGTCGACATTTTGCCTTATTCAGAAAAGTGTCCATGAAACCAAATCGTCGCCTTGCAACGGAGTGTGGCATGGGCACGATAGGCCAAATCAACCGAGTAGTTCAAAGGAATAGCTAAGTCTAAGAGTTAGCTATGCGACCAAGTTATGGAATCCAGCCGCATCAACTCGGCAAAACGACAAGGCGTATCGGCTTAAGGTGGGCGGGTTCTTGACTCTCTCTCCCTATTCCTTCACGTCTAATAAAATATATCATTGTATGCATAAGTAGCTATTGAGTTAGCGAGCGTGGCTCGGGCGATTTAAGGTCTCAGTATTGTTTGCCATTAAAATCTTTTGATTGCAAATTTTAATTACAAACAGAACAGTGTTACAATGTAGGACTTAGACGTAGTCCTAGGAGTACACTTTTGTTTATCTGGGTCCCTTGTGCCGATGGAGCGAGTGGTAATGCGTTGACTCCGTTGACGATCTGACGACGGTTCTCGGTTCTCTGAAGGGCTGAGTTGCTCTGGGTGCCGGAGCTTGCGGAGAGAAAGAAGACGTTGAGTGTCTGTATCTGCCTCTCTGTATATGTATATCGGTGGTTGTGTGATGTGTGTGCATAAGAAGGAAGTGATCCCTCTATTTATAGCTTTGCAGGCTGGCTGCTCATGAGCGCATATATAGGATGCGCCTGTACGCGGGGACGCCACGTGGTGGTTGCTGATGGAGGCGCATAGGCGATACGCTCTGATTGAGGAGTTGAACCTTTCCTGTTGCCTTTGTGGGCTGCGGTCGAGCTGACATGTAGCAATGGAGAGGATCTTTCAGTTGCTGAGATCTTGGGTGATTAGCACCCCTTCATAGGCTGAATCAAGTCAAAGGACACGTGTCGTAGGTCCATGGCTTAAAGATCTCGGATTTGGTGGGAAGTGATCTGAAAGGATGCACCTGGGATTGGGCGCATGAGGAGACTTTGGCTCGTAACCTTTAGGAGTCACGAACCAATCGGGGCGTATGGCTTTTGAGGCGTATGCGGGGCTTCAGCAGTGACTTTACTTCTGTCTTTAGGGATCAGATAAAGGTCTGAGGGGCACGGCTTTTAAGGCGCATGCGGAGATTTGGGCGCCTGGCTGCGGAGGCGCATGCGAGATGGTTGGGCAGCCACGTGGCTTGTAACCGTCGGAGGAAAGCGATGATGATGCTGACGTCGGCGACGCTTCGTCTTCTGAAAAAGCTGCTAACTGTCTAGTCCTCGGGGGACGTGATGCCAATTCTGTCATTTGAGCATTAATTGCTTGATGGGTGACGAGCCAGAATGGGCGCATGGGTCCATGTTGATTATGATGCATGGGTCTGTGCTTTGTTGGGCGCATCCATACGGGACGCTTGGTGCTGATGGGCGCATCTGTTGCATGGCGCATCTTCATTGGTCCGTCTGTTGAGTTCTTTGGGGCATTAAGCTGAATTCGAAGAGGCGAGTTCTTTCATCATAAATACAAGTTCATTGTACTGACTTCGGGAAGGTTGCCACTTGGCGTATGGGTTTGATTTGCCCTGGCCTATGAATAGCAACAGTTTGAGAGAGTTTTGTTGTCTCTCCCTTGACTTCTCGACGAAGATGGATTCGACTGATCCTCCTCCTTGGCAAGACGTTGTACTGTGGATGATGGTTCTCCTTGTTCGAAGAAGCTTTGACGGTGAACTCCTTCAGAAGATGAGATCCCCAGGCTGGTAGATGCGTCTGTGCATTGACGAGGAAGTGACTCACTCTGACGGGACAGAGTGATGCGCTGGGATACGCTGGGCTGAGTCGACACGGCTAGCTGAGACGACACGGTTAGCTGAGACATCTGAGTGATGAGCCTAGTTGTGATTAGGCTGTTACAAAGTCTTCAATTGGCATCATGTTTCTGAGATGAGGTCGGACAGGCACAACATGTTGCAACTGTTGGAACACAGACTGCCTTGGTGGTAGAGCCACTGTCTTGCGACAGCAGTAGTTGATGGCGACCGTAGCACAAGTGTGCCCTGTGAGGGGCGCATTATGCTTGTGTCACGACCCGCACCCTAGAGTAAGGGCACGAGACGTGGGTACGTCCTGCCTACGCCGCAGTGTCGGCGGTAGAACGCTGTCCTAGGTCACAACATCTAGCAATAATATACTAAGCAGTTTATACTCCCCGAATGGGGGTGACATGATAGAAGTAAACTCAATCACAACTAAGGAAGAAGAAGTACGATATGATATAGAACTCAAGGAAATACAGATGATAAAATAGTCTAAGATAACATCCCAGCAAATATCCAGAGTACAAATCTCAGCTACTGAATATGAAAGAATATATACAACTCAGAATCTCAAGACAGAAATAAAGTCTAGCTAAAACAGTCTCAAGACAACATAAATAAGATAGGCCTAACTAAGCTAGTTTAGGCAATGGGGGTAATATCCTCAGCTAGAACTGGGTCCTCATGAGAGTCCAGCTCGCAAGTGTCGTCTAGGGCTGCCCCGTAGAAGGTATCGACACAGGCCTCCTCCTCGTCCTCTGTAATATTTTTAACAGGTCCAGTCAGGACAGGAGCGAGCACAATACACCTCAACAGTTCATAGCAGGTTAGAAAATATAATCATGCAGTAAAGTAAGATACAGTTACTAAAAAAAATGCAGTATGTAAACAGAGAAAGAACTGTAAATAGAAATATCTACTATAAATAGAGACTAACAGTGGCTAGTGAGTCAGAGTACAATATAGACATGTAAATGGCATAGGAGATTCTGATGCTACACTATGGAAAGATTCTGATGCTACACTACTTGGATAATATTCACATGTCTACTTCTACTCCCCCGTACCCCCAATCAATATACAAGGATCCAACCAGGTTATGTTATGATTCCATGCAAAGGCCCCCGAAGGGTGATACATGGATATCCCATAAATGGGGATTCTAGGAGATCCAATAAATGGGATAAGAATTCAAAGAAGACTCTGTGAGCATGAAAGTACATGTCACAAGTGATCGATGAACCAATAAAGTATAGTGATACGCCATGTAAGTGAAACGCACAGAACATGAAGTACCCGATGCTCCCTGAAGGGATAACATCTCAAGAAGGGATCTATATAGTACCAATCCATGTGACCAACGTGACAGTATCAAGTAAAGTAATTTAAAGCAGAAAAATAATTCTAAACAGGATATGAAATTATCAGAGAATGTACTCGTCTGGTATCTGAGTGTCCGGATGAAATGTACTGTCCGATGAGAGGTGTCTGGATCCTAATCAGAACAGCACAAGTCACAACAAGTCTAAAATGATAACAAGATACAATTTAATGCAATCTAGATGAATCTAGGTCAATCTAGGCCAAAGTCAACTCTTGGTCAACCCTAGAAGTCATACTAGGTCAACTAGGTCAAACCTAAGTCTAACAAGTCTAAACTAGTCTAGCTAGTCTATTCTAGGCCTATTCAAGACTAAACAAGCCTAACTAAGCTCTCACTAGTCTAGCAGACACACCAAAGGACAATACCATATATGGATATATCATTATTCACATATGTGAATATATATATATATATATATCTACATATACAATTAAGGTATGCATAGCACATTAGCTATTATTTATAGAAAATCCTCTTACATTTACACTATCATCTAAATATATATCCTCATTAGGTTAGACATTGGCATATACTTATAGACATACATACACACATATATATGTATCATATATACATAGAGAGGGGCAACATATGAGATGGGTGTGTGCATCTAAAGGGCAAAACTATGTGTGTGAATGTTAGAGTGAGATTGTGTGTGACAGGAAAAATGTGGAATGTGTGTGAAACATATGTGTTAGTGCCACAGGAATGTGTGTGATGTATGTGTGTTCAGGTGACAGGAAATGAGTGTGTGTCTGTGTAAATGATACATTGTGTGTGACTGCTAAACAGAAATATATATGTGTTAACAGTTAACAGGGAACAAAGGGGTGTTGCAGGAAATAAAAACCAGTGTAGTGTGGATGAACATTTGTTTGTGTGAGTATATTAAAACCTGTGTGTGTGTGTAGTGTCCCAGGGTTCAGTGTTTAGGACAGTGCACAGGAATGTGTGTGCAGGAAACAATAAGCTAACAGGTGAAAACAGAATATGTGTGTGTAGGAGTGGCTGTGTGTGAGAGAGTGAAACCTGTGTACAGAAATAGAGTGTATCAATGAAGGGTTTAGTTCAGGAAATAGGGAAGGGAACCCAAATCAGTTCACTAAGTAATGCAAATGACAGTTTATTAGAAATGTAGGAAGGAACCACATCTAAATCTCAGATTTTAACATAAAGGAAAACTTGGTTGTTCACAAGCCAACCCACATCAATCTCAGGTATTCATTTAGTCAGTGAATCAAAACTAATCTCAGTTTAATTCCTAACAAACTAACATATATTACATTTCAAAATTTCTCAGGAATTAGAAGATTAATGAATGGCAATGGTTCTCAGTTCTCAAAATATACCAATCTCAGTCCTATAACATATGTAAAAAAAAAATTTAGTTTTAACATTGGATTAAACCCCAGGGTTCACACTGTATATAAAATCCAGTTTTTAACTTTTCTATACAGTTAACATTTTCAGTCTGCATATCCATCCCAAACCCAAATGACAGTTCAAACCAACAGTGCATAATGTGTCTAGCAACATGTGACAGTGTAGAGGAGACCTGTGAACAGTTAGATGGTGTGTAGAAAATCAATGGTGTGTGTCTCAGATTCAAAATATTGACAGTTCAAACAACCAACAGTCCTTTAGCAACTAGCAACCCAAAATTCGAAATTCGAAACCCATAGCTCCACCATAAGTCATAATTTGATATGTATATCCTTCATACACATGTGGGTGAACTATTTATCCAATTAACATTATTAAAAAAGTTAAAAATAACAATTAGAACTCAGAAAATTCATTTCAGTGCAGTGGTGTCAGTTTAGTATCGGGAATTTGGGGAATTCAATGATTCGAATTCGAATAACACAAAATGCAATTCAGAGGGTTGATAATACATGTGTCACATGTGGTTGTGTCCATCAGACCCCAATGTGTCCAAAATTTGGACACAAACGTGTCCAATCAAAATAAGACTCAATCCACAGAAACTGTGTTCAGACAGTGTGGTCGAGCGGTGTCGAGCCCTCGTGCTCTCGACACAAGGCGACACGTGTCTCATGCTCATGCACATGGGTTCGCCCAGAGTAGGACTTCATGATGAAGTGTCTGCATCGTGTCTAATGTGTGTCGTGTCGTGTCAATCAGCGCGTATCAGAGCGCAAAAACGGGTTCGCACGTGTCAGTGTAAACCCAGTGCAGCGGCGATTTCTCCGTGCACACTAAACGAGGACCCACAAAATTTTGTGGGAGTCCTGTCAGTCACTAGGAGAACGTGTACACCAAATTTCGTGGCCTGAGTCGCCGTGTCGTGTCCTCTATGACACCCGAGCTGCAGGGGAGCCAACCGAGTACGCGCGGGGGCGTGTCCACGGGTCCAGTACGACCCCGACACGATACGAAATGTGTCCAAACCTAAGCGACCTAAAAACTTAATTTCCTATTCAATTACTTCCTGAAAAATCGATCAAAATGCCCACTGTGGTATTTCGTCGAACACCTGCGACTGTCCCCTGATACGTGTCCGATTCGGACACGTAAAGGACACGAGAGGGTGCAAAACCTATCCCTATAGTAAGAGGACACCTAGGGCTTCCTAACCATGCAAAGAAATCGAAATTTCATGGAGGGAAATGGGATTTACCTATGTGTGTTCCTTCACAAGAAAAGCTCCCAAAAGTGAGATCTTCTCAAGCTAGCCAATGGCTCCAAATTGTATCAAACCTGAGAATGGTCTCCACCAACAGTAGGAGGACACTAATTAGGTCACAAAGGAAGAAGTTGCAATGAAAATGGACTACTATTGAATAAACTATGAAGAAGTTTCAATGGAGAACAAACCTTTCCTTAGAAAAATGAAGGGATGAACAAAAAGGAGGCACAAACTTTGAGAGGGATTTTATAGTGTTGGGGAGGGGATCCCTAGGCTGGTCATAAATGCTAAGGTTAGGGTTTTTAGGTTGCATCTAATGGCTAGCAATAAATCAAGGCTAATGTGTGGCCTAAAATCTAGGGCTCTTTTCTAGTTAAGTTGTAAACCACCCACTAAGCTAAACATGACTCAAACCACTTAACCAATACTAACTAATTCTCAAAGTGGCTAACTAAACTAGTTATGACTAATCTAGGTTAGGTCCAATCTAGGTTAGGCTAATCTAAACCACATGGCAATCAATTTATTAATATTTAAAACACACCATTCAAATTAATCATTTAAAATTCTTAATAAACTATATTAAATTCAAATAATTCAAAAATGGCAAATATACTCTCAAACTAAAAATAATGAAGTACCCTAATCACATGGCTAGGCTATAGGGTAGACAGTCTCTACGGTTTCACTAGCAAACACCAAAATCACAAGTAATGATCTTAAATAGTTTTAAAATAATTAAAAATCACAAAAAATCATATTATGAAATAAATATCAATAAATTATAATTACAAAATTTCAAAATTACCCTTATCTGGAAAACTGGGTGTTACAGCTTGTCGGTTGGCTCTCCTGATCGGCGTTTGTGAATGATCAAATTACGCAAATCGTTAGAGGAGAGTGCCACCTTTACACCCCCATCAGGCGCATGGCAAGGCCAAGCGCCGGGGTGGTCAAGTGAATGTTGCGCCCCTTGATCCAACACCAAACAGGCACTCAGATCAGTAGTAGGGGTACAACACTTAAAGTGACTTGAACGAACCTCGGACGTACAACCAGTGGAGGCGCGGAAGTTCAAGACCACAGGGTTTGCCTTGCTCGACTTGGTTATGAACGTAGTAGATGCGCCCAAGTGAGATAATGACTTTTAAGGGTCGGCTCATTTCAGGCACAGAAGCACCTGAGTCAACTTTGTACAGCTTACCATCAGCAGCACACATGATTGTGAACGCATGCTTCTGGTTTGCCGTTTGCATAGCACGTTTGAGGCGCATGGCCCGTGCCGCCTTGGAGTTCTTCGTACTAGCCCGCGAAGGTGCATAGTACTCAGAATCCAACTTTTTCTTGCCACGACAGCGAGTGAAGAACTTGCAGCCAACCCAGACGAAGAGAAGAACTGCTGCAACTTTTTGTGGCTCGAACGGGCTCCCTGGATAACGGGCTCCCTTTTCTTTATTTATTTTGGTGCCCTTTCAAAGGAGGCAAGAGGGCTCTATATATAGAGTGGAATGAGACCTCTCTTCTTCTCCTTTCCGATGTGGGATTAAAAGGAATATCCCTCTTTTTTCATGCTTCTACAAGTATGTGTCGAACACTAAGGTAGAACATTGAACATTGAACAATTGAAGCGACGTGCATCAAGTGTACGGGTCGCGGTAGGGCAATGATGGTAGAACATTGAAAGATGATATTGAGATGTGCATCACGTGCACGGCTCCGAGAACATTGAATACTAGGTCTAGAATATTGATTACGGCGTTAAGCGTGCTCTCGTGCACGAAATCTACAAAATGACTAAGTAACTACGGAACCACGGTTATGTGAATAACTTATGAATGAAACGCGTTGAATATAAGTACGAGAAGTCTAAGCCGTTGGGCGTAGTGCATCAATATGGATATGTTGGGGCATAATACCGATGGAACTTGAGACAAAGATAAGGGGATTACGTTTATGGAACACGAGATGGGTTGGAATGTATGACTTGTATGCTATGACGCGTATTGCATGATCAATGGACTCAGATGGCCCGTGCACGGGTGCGGCTTCCCTCGGACGGTTACGATCGGGGCACCGGAACCGTTCGGCCTAGGAGGAAATTATGTATGTTATTTATGGTGCACATCATTCGGATGGTTTGTGACCGTCCAGTGTTGTGATAAGCTATGATATCAGTAAGTTTGGGATCCTTCGGATATTAGGCTAGCAACCCGTATCGAAGCGATCATAGGCTTACACATAAGAGATGCCAAGTCCATTACGGTACGAAATACCGTAACCTTCATATAGATAGGGCCGGTAGGCTGAGATTAGAGTTGGGTGCAGGGCCTACTACCCTGATGCATATGTTTGAGTACGGTTGGTTGGTAGTGTGAATCATATGATTGCTTATGTTAAGTTCTAACCATTGCAGGCTAGGCAAAAAGGGACGGAGCTATGCACAATTCACTATGTTTATGTTTCAGATTATGCCTAACTGTATCTGTTGCCGGAACACGGAGTGGGACACATTTACAATAAGTTGCTATACATTGAATATGGCCATGAAACTGATCCTAAGGCTAATTAGAAAGATCACCAAATAATGTTGCATGTTCACTAAATATACTTAGTATTTTGTTTGGGTGCGAGTGAGTCTTGATCAGTGCAGTGAGGACGAAAGCACTAATCTTCCACTAGTTTGTGTGCAGGTTCAGGTATGATCGGCTTAGGGCGGGGCTTGGCTTGGACGTGCCGAGGCATGGAGTCCTTAGCGTTGCAAGATGAGCTACCGCATAGGCGTTCGGACTTGCGACATGGAGATGTTCGGCCGACGAATACTTGGTGGCTATAAAGAGGCATAATGTATGAAACAATGTAATCCTTTGTGAGCTACAGAGATCATGAGCCACTACTAAAATATCATCTAATAGCGACGTAATTTAGCGACGGCAAGAAATGACGTCGCTATTAGCGACAGCTTTATAAACACGTCGCAAAACGTCGCTGCCTAGCGACGTTCTGCGATAGGAGTTTACTACATCACTGAATAGCGACGTTCAGCGACATATTATTAGTATATGTCGTCATTTTTGCGACGTTTAGCGACGTCAACACGTGATGTCGCTAAGTTATTTTACTTAGGGCACGCCGCTTCCTTCTTTCCCCCTCACTCTCACTCGAAAACTCTCAAAAATTTTAATTTCCCCCCACCCCCCGGCGACTCCCTCCCCCTCTGTCAGTGCCCTCCCCTCCCGGCGACCCCCTCCTCCCCGGCGACTCCCTCCCCCTCCGGCGAGCTTCTCCTCCTCGAGATCCTCCTCCTCGAGCTCCTCCTCCCCCAATCCGAGCTCCTCCTCCTCTTTCTCAGGTAAACCCTTACCTAACTCCTCTCTTTCCTCCTCCTCCTCTCACACGGACACACACGGACACACGGACACACATCGTATCCCCAAAGAGTTTGGTTTGTTTTTGGACACATTGTGTCGAGTATTTGGACACGAGTTTGGTTTGGGAGACACGTACACACATGACACTTGTATATGCACACTTGACACTATACACTCTCTATCTCTCTAGTATATAAATGCATAAATTGTTGAATGTATATATTGTGTTCCCTTGGTTATAGCCTAGTATATGTAAATATCTTAACCTATATATGCATGCCTATATATATATATATAGTAAATATATAGGTAGTTGTGTGATTGATGGCTTGTTTAGATGTGGTAGTGTGGTAGTATGGTAGTGTGAGTGTGAGTGAAGAGGGATATTGAGATAAGTGTTAGATTGTGTGTGTGTGTGTGTGTGTGTGTGTGTGTGTGTGTGTGTGTGTGTGTGTGTGTGTGTGTGTGTGTGTGTGTGTGTGTGTGTGTGTGTGTGTGTTTGAGAGTGAGAAAGGTGAAAGGGATTTAGATATGTATCCATAAGTTAGTATCCTAAGTTAGATATTTAGGATAGTATCCTAGGCACTAATTTAATATCTTGTTTAGGATGTTAGTATCCTAGAGTTAGATAGGTGAGTTAATATCTTAGGATACTAGAAGTTAGTATCCTAGATAGGTTAGTTAGTGTCTTGGATAGGTTAGTTAGTATCCTATTTATCCTAGATAATTTAATATCTTCTAGCGACACTAAACGTGACGTCGCAAACAGCGACGTTCTGCGACGAAATTGTCATCTGCGACATGCCTATTCGCGACATCCAATTTTTTTTCCGCTGCTTATGTTATCAATTTGAGATAAACACTTGTGAACCTGTTATCTTGCCTTACACGAGCGCAACTCCAGGCTCGTACGGCATCACGCCCCAGCGAGGACGATGATTCGGGTAAAATCTAGCGAGGACGAGCGATTTCCCGGATCGGGGCGTGACAAGTTGGTATCAGAGCGGTTCCATCCTCTGGACCGTGAACGAATCTCTTTGACCCTCAGTTGCTTCGCTATCGAAATCAGTTGACTCTAAGTTGTTTTCGCAACCGCATGGCTCATAGATCTGCTCGACGCTATATTGGATATTTCATACAATAAGTCTATATTAAGTGCGTACGTCTGCCACAAGTATGTCATGACTATTACGCTATCTATGGGTGCCATTGGAGAATGTTGGTTGCACGAAGTGCAACGAGTTATGGAATGTTGGTCGTACGAAGTATAATGAATATGGTGATGTTGGTTGCATGAAGTGCAATGACATACGTATTGTTGATCGCACGAAGTGCGGGGAGTTATGTGTTGTCGGACGCACGAAGTGCGAGGAGATATGTGTTGTTGGTTGCACGAAGTGCAACGGGTCGATATGTGAGGCGATGCATGTTATGTTGCTATGCGAACGGTTATGTGTTGTTGGTTGTACGGAGTGCAGCAAGTCGTGAATCGTTCGTTGCATCGGTGCAACGAGTCGATATGGTATGATGCGTGTTGTATGGCTATACGAATGGATAGCGATATGTTGCACGAGATTGAGTAATGACCTTAAGTATCGAGAATGAATCGTTGCACAAGTTGCAAAGAGTAAGATTCGAAAAATCACGGATGCGATAGTAATGAGTCGAGTTGGTCGCCAAGTCGAGTTTGAGTAGGCAAACGTGTATGTTGGCCGAATGTCGCGTTGAGCTTTGGAATAAGCGAATGTTGCGTGTGTGATAGATATGATCGCCAAGGTACGGTTAGATTGAATGTATGTCAAACTTGGATGAACGGTTATCACGTTGGCTCAGTTGTTGTGCCAACTTGAGTAAGAAGAACGCTAGAGCTGAGATCGGAAGGATCGCCACGGGATAGTTAGCTTGAAATAAATGTTGGACCTATGCAGAGTGTAAAGTCGAGGAATGACTCGATTTCGAGTGGTATATGCAATACCAATTATGCGATCAGTATAGCGAAGCATTGTATTGAGAACGATAGGCTCGATTTCTGAGTGGTATATGCAATACCACTTAGCGATAGCTGTGTTAAGTCGTTGGATGACTTGCAATTGGTTGCGTCGAGATGATTGTGTCGGTTATGATAGGATTGTCCGCAACGAAAGGAGTAGTACCGAGACTCGAGTGGGAATGATTTGATGGAAGTCGACGCAAGTATGCTTCGATTGAATCGAGTTGAATGATTATGTACGAAGTCGTACTCAGGTATGATACGTCGGACGAGGATTCGTTAAGTATAAGTCGAACGATAGGCTAAACATAGCGAGAGAATATTGCGTTGAGGAGATAGTTGACTCGGTCAAATTTACGTCGAGTTAGTACGAAGACTTACTCAAAACGAGTTGAGTAGGTACGAAGGAATCGTGCGAACGAATTTGAGTTAGCGTGATGAATCGGTAGCACGATTTGGAAGTGCGAGTTAGGGATATGAGAATGGATATATGAATTGGAAATTATGTCACGATGATGGTAGTTAGTTACGACCGAATGGATCTTGATGTGTGCAAGACTTGATTCGTATTCGAGTTCGGATGATAACAGTGATCGTAACGAATTGGAGCTTATGAAAGAGGAAGATATTCAAGTTATGCATATCGACGCTGGTATTGAGGCGTATCAAAGACGATATGCAATAACTCGGGGATACTCTGATCGAATGAACGAAAATTATGTTGAGCATTGTTGTTGGATGAATAAGATGCAAGTTAAGTTGATGGCAGTTGGATGATGACGGTAGGAATGCTTCGAGAATTTGAAAGTGGATGTATATTACTTGGATGCAAACGAGAGTGTCTGGATTGTTTCAAGGATAACCACAATGTTGATATTCTTGTCTTATGCGAGTGCAACTCCAGCATCGCACATGCGTCACGTCAAATTAGGACGATCATTCTGCGTGAGCGCTGGTATGGTGATTCATCCAGCGGGGATGGTTGAACTTACAAGGCGTGGCAAATTGGATTTAGACTTGTGGTTTGATGCGAAAGTTGTTCGAGGATGGTTTTGATGAGTATGGAATGTGTCGAACTATGATCACGAATAGATAAACTCGGGCTTGAGGCGAGTAGATGTCATACAACTAGCGAAAATAGTCTACGGTAATACATGAGTGATTCGAGTAGTTAACGATGCATCAGTTGCGCGGGGGATAGATAAATTGCGGATTGGTAAAGTATGTCGGATTGGGTAAAGTCCCATAGGAAGTGTCGGGAATTGATTTGGCTCCGCAATAGGATATAGTATGGTTCGTAGTAACTGTCCCTCGTTGATGATCTTCAATTAACGAGCGTAATTTCGAGGAAGATGACCCTAGAAGACTTGACCGCCAAATCAAGTGAATATTGAAGTCCCACAGGATG
This sequence comes from Iris pallida, assembly GCA_029216955.1. Classification (NCBI taxonomy): domain Eukaryota; kingdom Viridiplantae; phylum Streptophyta; class Magnoliopsida; order Asparagales; family Iridaceae; genus Iris; species Iris pallida. Next base: position 2,411,583 of record JANAVB010001396.1, on the reverse strand, counting down.
ACCCTAAAGAAGTCGCATAAGAAATTTTGTCGAGGATGAGGAATGATGTAGTGCATGTTGAGGATAAGTCTAAGCGAGTGAGTATCGTGTTTTGAAAGTTAGCGAGTAGCCTTCGACTAGAACGATACGGTCAGGAAAAAAAATTTATGATCGATCAAATAAGTACGTAAGTAGACTTGGTTGGTCGATGATCGAATAGATGTCGAGGAACGTGCTTAGCATAGCGATGCGGTAAGGAGATTGTAAGGATTCTGCAATGCGCGAGAGCAACAAATAGTAGAATGACCCTAAGAGTTGTGTCGTAGACCGATTGAGAAAACGGTTAGGTTATGTGCATTTGAGCGTGCGATCTATGTTACGAAATGAACCGGCCGGGATTGAATCGAAGTTTGAGTAAAGAATTCGTACTCGATCGAGAATAGGAGATGGGCGTATCGTAAGAGACCTTGGGTCAGAAAGATTATTGCCTTTGAGCATCGTAGACTCAAGTTAAACTCTTGTGTCGGGAGAGAGCGAGCATGATGTCTGGATAAGTTACCTAGCGGGGGTAGCCCCAGATGCAATGCATGGGTAGAGCGAGAGAAGGTGAATTATATCTGGATAGTTGTGTGCAAGACTTAGTACAAATGGTAGGCAAAGGAAATTGAGACATGTTGGACTTAGTCCATGTCGTTAAGGCCAAGTGTTATGAACGACTAGGAAAACTCGAGTGGTGCGAAAGATAAGAAACGGTTGTGCGAATAGACGTTGCAGAGAATTATTGCGATCGGATGCACAATAACTTAATACAATGCGAGCGTTAGATGACCGGCGAGAAACTTATGGGATCGAAGTAACAATTTTGAGTTAAGTTATACGCAAAAATGTTTGGGAGGATGATCGCATGTTATGGAATAATGCATATGAGAAGTATTTGGGAATAGGTGCTAAGATTTGACTGAGTCGAGCACGGAATGATTGGTGTTTGAAGATTTAAGTTGAGCATGTTAGCCTTGTCCCGATATCCTACAACTGAGCTTGGCTGAAATACATATATTGGTGGGATGCCTAAAATATGTGTATGATCCAAACTAAGTTGTATGATTCCAACGATAGTAGCATGAGATCGTGAAACGATCTAGAGCGACACTTGGATTAAGTGTTGGTTTCGGTTCGAGGATGAACCTTATTTTGAGTGGTATATTATGTAATGCCCCGTTCCGTACGGTGCATTATGATGAGTCATTGACTCGAAGAGTTGCGTTGACCCGATGAAGTATCGATGCGAATCAATACAAGAGTTACGTTGGCCAAAGGTAAGCTTTGAGTCGATTGGTATCTATGAATCGAATCGATGCAAAGGATAAGTCCCGTTTGAGCAAGTGCTAATTTTAGTTGATCTGGTGTGCAGGCTATGCTTTTACGCTGGACGATAAGAGGTCGGCATTTTATCTTATTCAGAAAAGTGTCTGCGAAACCAAATCGTCGCCTTGCAACGGAGTGTGGCATAGGCACGATAGGCCAAATCAACCGAGTAGTTCAAAGGAATGGCTAAGTCTAAGAGTTAGCTATACGACCAAGTTATGGAATCCAGTCGCATCAAATCGGCGAAACGACAAGGCGTATCGGCTTAAGGTGGGCGGGTTCTTGACTCTCTCTCCCTATTCCTTCACGTCTAATAAAATATATCATTGTATGCGCAAGTAGCTATTGAGTTAGCGAGCGTGGCTCGGGCGATTTAAGGTCTCATTATGTGTCGAACACTAAGGTAGAACATTGAACATTGAACAATTGAAGCGACGTGCATCAAGTGTACGGGTCACGGTAGGGCAATGATGGTAGAACATTGAAAGATGATATTGAGATGTGCATCACGTGTACGGCTCCGAGAACATTGAATACTAGGTCTAGAATATTGATTACGGCGTTAAGCGTGCCCTCGTGCACAAAAGCTACGAAATGACTACGTAACTACGGAACCACGGTTATGTGAATAACTTATGAATGAAACACGTTGAAAATAAGTATGGGAAGTCTAAGCCGTTGGGCGTAGTGCATCAATATGGATATGTTGGAGCATAATGCCGATGGAACTTGAGACAAAGATAAGGGGATTACGTTTATGGAACACAAGATGGGTTTGAATGTATGACTTGTATGCTATGACGCGTATTGCATGATCAATGGACTCGGATGGCCCGTGCACGGGTACGGCTTCCCTCGAACGGTTACGACCGGGGCACCGGGACCGTTCGACCTAGGAGGGAATTATGTATGGTATTTATGGTGTACATCATTCGGATGGTTTGCGACCGTCCAGTGTTGTGATAAGCTATAATATCAGTAAATTTGGGATCCTTCGGATATTGGGCTAGCAACCCATATCGAAGCGATCATAGGCTTACACATAAGAGATGCCAAGTCCATTACAGTACAAAATACCGTGACCTTCATATAGATAGGGCCGGTGGACTGAGATTAGAGTTGGGCGCAGGGCCTACTACCCTGATACATATGTTTGAGTACGGTTGGTTGGTAGTGTGAATCGTATGATTGCTTATGTTAAGTTCTAACCATTACAGGCTAGGCAAAAAGGGACGGAGCTATGCACAATTCACTATGTTTATGTTTTAGATTATGCCTAACTGTATCTGCTGCAGGAACACGGAGTGGGACACATTTACAATACGTTGCTATACATTGAATATGGCCATGAAACTGATCCTAAGGCTAATTAGAAAGATCACCAAATAATGTTGCATGTTCACTAAATATACTTAGTGTTTGGTTTGGGTGCGAGTGGGTCTTGATCAGTGCAGCGAGGACGAAAGCACTAATTCTCCACTAGTTTGTGTGCAGGTTCAGGTATGATCGGCTTCGGGCGGGGCTTGGCTTGGACACGTCGAGGCATGGAGTCCTTAGCGTTGCAAGATGAGCTACCGCATAGGCGTTCGGACTTGCGACATGGAGATGTTCGGCCGAGGACTACTTGGTGGCTATAAAGAGGCATAATGTATGGAATAATGTAATCCTTTGTGAGCTAGAGAGATCAAGAGCGTTGTAGCCATTTGGCATATTCAGTTGGGCGATTCAAGCCTTTGTAACCTTTAGTTCATATCAATAAAAGAGATTCTTATGTTATACTCTGTTTTCTTCCGCTGCTTATGTTATCAATTTGAGATAAACACTTATGAACCTGTTATCTTGCCTTGCACGAGCGCAACTCCAGGCTCGTGCGGCATCACGCCCCAGCGAGGACGATGATTCGGGTGAAATCTAGCGAGAACGAGTGATTTCTCGGATCGGAGAGTGACACTTGCCACCGCCCACGAGCCGCCGTCCTGCCAGAAATGGTTGCACATGCACACAGGGAGCAGTCAACACAGGAGCAATGCTCAAGCAGGTACTCCCATTCGTCGTCTTTTTTCTCCCATCATCTTCAACCGTTTTGCGATCCGTAAAATTTTACGGAAAGCCTAGTTGAACCTCTAATAAACCCAGTAAATAGAATAAATTCCATTGGACTGTGCAATTCGTGAAAAATCATGAAAGTTTAGGAAAAAAAATTTATGTCTTAGTGACAGATCTTCACATGTCGAAGCCCATGTTCAACGCTGGATTTCATCCAACATGATGCAAATTTTAAAAATTGGTTTAAAGGGACTCATAGATATCATATACCTCTTCAAATCCCTTCTTGTAGTTTTCTTCTTCATCAAGTATAAGTTAGGTAATTCATTTTCAAAGATTGGGAAAAACAGTATTTCAAAACAATCCGATTTTAGAAAAACTTTTCGATACGACGTGCGTCCCGACAAACCAGGCGACGTGGTCGTAACCCATAAGCATCAAAAGGCGCGTATGGATGCTTTCTATATGTGAGAACTGACGAAACTCGATTTTGTTGTGCATGCACGACAAAATCGATACATATCCGTCAAGATACCCCCGTATCGATCCTTTGCAAACTAGGCCATAACTTTGTGCACTTTCGTCATATATGCCCCGGTCCCGTATCGAGACAAAACTTGTGCCAACAGGACCGTATCATTTTTCTGGTCCTGTATGCCAAGTTTGGTCCGATTCTGAGAAGGTCCACCGGAACGTCATTTTGGCGGGCCCGTGACCCGATCCAACGGGCGAAATTGTGCACAGCCCGCCGAAATCCAACTTTGAACATACGATTGGGTTCGTCTCCTCAAACTAGACTCGTAGACATATAGTTTGACGACTTTAGAGACCGTAGATACTGGCACGCGTTTCGGTACAAAATGGGTCCAATGACGGACATTATTTTGACCCAAAATTATGATTTTGTCCCTGTTCCAGAATTGAACTTTTGGACGGGTGTTTCCTAGATATATCTTTTATACCGGGAATTTTTTTGATTTTGTTTCAGCATCCGAAACCGTTCGTGGATTTTGAGATTCATTGCTGACGTACTTGATTGTTGGATTGTCATTCCCGTACCGGCAGGCAAGATACCTTGCCACCTTACTCTGTGATTTACTTAATCTTATTTTCAGTTATTTATTTTTAGCATTTTTACCTGTTGATAGTATTATATCATTGTGCGTCCAAGTCACACTTGGGTGCAAGCGACTGTATCAGTCGTTTACTTGTTTTGTTCTATTTTCTTGTATTAACTTAGACTAGTGACCACCCATTGGTGATGAGGTATTGGTATATCTCATACGGCCTTGACACATGCCTTATCACGTGTTGTGAGTCACATGTAGGATGCGTACTCGCGTAGTTGGCCGACCACCGATACGTATGAGGCGTGCGACGGTTAGGAGTAACTGCTAATAGAATTGCATGCTAGTAGACTTGGTAGTTACTAGAGGTTCCTAGGAGTCATGGATATGACCTACTAGGCATTGGGTGGGGAGAACAATTCCTTAACGTATGGGCCACGTATGCACTTTCCTATTCCTGATCTTGCTGGCCTTTGACATTCGATGAATGTTATGCTTTGAGGTCCCTGGTATCCTGGTGGGACCATACTTGAGTTTTCTGTACCTGTAGCCAGAGTGCCCATGAGTTGAAGGTTTGTTCTTAACTGTATTATCACTGTAGAACTGGTAGGCACCCTATTGCATGCATCCCCTTCTACTCTCTATTATATATCACAGTTTATATGACATGGTATTTTCTTGTATCTTGTTACGTCCCTCTGAGGACCTGGTTATCTCTCCAGGTGTGTGCTTTTCATGATGCTTCACAGGTGCTCTAGCCCAGATCGTGGTCTTCCCTTTCTTTCGAAGATGACTGCTCCTGGTTCATCTCGCCATCTTTATCGATAAATTTCTTATATATTTTTCTCATTTAAATTAGTTGGTAATGGATTTGTCTCCGCCCAACTACTTGTACAAATGATAAATTCATAGTGATTATATTATTATTCTTTATTTTTGTGGATGAGATTTAGTTATCATGGTTTACGGCATTTTACAGCTTATGTAGTATACGAGGATTCTATATATTGGAGTATCTTCATATATGTGCAGCTGGCATGCCTACGTACTTGGTCCGAATTATTTTGGGACTGGAGCGTTACAGCTATCTGCGTGCCTGCCTTAAGGAGTCAAGATGTGTGAGCATGGTTTGAGTAGGTTACAAAGTATTATCTTGGTATGCAACACAGTCGCTAAGCCTAAGATTTGGCTATAGCTAGGGTACGTGCTTCGGCACGAGATGTGGGTCGACTAATGAGTCCGTTGGCACAGAGTGCATAAGTTCGATTTGAGTCGTTTCAAAGTTAAGTCAGGAATGCCCGTAGGACAAGTTGGTTAAGGCATGTTGAGTTGCGAGGCACGACCTCGATACGTCATGGCACGACCACGTTGTTATGACACGAGCATAGGCGAAACACTAAGTGGGGAGGCACGGCCTCGGTGCGTTGATGTTACAAGTATAAGAATGGTCTAGAGGCACAACGATAAGTAAGTTATCGGTGCTAGGTACGATGATGGTCTAGAGACACAAATAGGCCAGGCGTCGATGTCCTAAAACTGACCCTAAGACAAGACTAGAAAGACAATCATAAAGGAGTATTGCAAAAAGTAAATGAACATGTCGGTTTTGTATAGGTGGACGAGGAGTTCATTCCATCAGTACAGTTGAGTACTGATACCCACACAGTTTTCATATGCAAGCTCAGGTAGAAGCTCGTTGGCGTGGAGCTCGTTTGGATGCGTTGAAGCACGAAGTTCCTTGGCGTCTCGAGGCGTGCGGCCGTATTGAAGACTTCATCTATACGGGACATAATGTATGGACATCGCCTATCTGAAGCATCCGTTGGCTCGTCAATTGTATTGAGAGATAAGCGAGAGCTGAATATGACTTGTAATCAGAGAGAAAAGTGAGCTTGAGTGATTATAATTTTGGCTACGCGCCTTTGTAATCTTATGTCATGTCACGACCCGGTCCCAAATTGTTGGGTCGAATCGGATCATGCCCAGCCTGCACCGTTGTGAGACGACGGCAGTAAGCTGTATCCAAATACAGGTAATCACAACAACACAATATATTTGTCACAATTTCTAAAATTTTGAATATTAAAACTTGTCCAACAAAAGATTTATCTGATACAACTGATAAAATAAAACTGAAATAGATTGTCTTCACTCCAACATAATGAAACTAGAAATGGAAAATACATCTATCTAAAAAGTCGGCTCATCAGCCCCAAGATCAACATCATCTGATTGGGACTCTGGCAGCACAGCTGGGTAGAGCTCAGGATCGTAATAGCTATTAATTAATAGCTCAGCATCATCAATGGAACCTATTGGGGGTGGGGAATCCAGTTAGGAAAGGAGCAAAGTACAATTATAAAAATTTAACAATTCAACTAATAATTAGAAATCTACAATTTAAACAGTTTGAAATACTTGAACAATATTTTCCAGCAATTTTCCACAATTTAAAACAATGTGATTTGAGTATGTAATGCTTATGACCGGCTTGGGTTGTACAATAGTATCCTAGTGATACGATACGGCTTATCCCCGTGTGAAAAGTAGTAAGCTCGCACAATTATGCAATATGAAGGTATTGGTCATAGAACACTACACTACTTCCCCAATTCCACAATCAATAACAATCAATACTCTAGGAGAGAGTTCCATGTAGCAATGTGGTTTAATCTTTCAATATTATAATTATTAACTAAATTGAAAAATAAACATAACCGTACTTGCCTTGGTTTATAACTGGATTTGAATTGGATACCGGGGAAGGATTCAAACTCGTCCTCCAAATCCTACAGTTGAGAAGTTCTGACTTAGAACCATATTTGAACCATGTCTAGGTGTTCTAGTTATAATCTCTAAAATTTAATCCTAGTCAAGTTTTTAATTTGTTAAAATTATTCTACCGGAATACATTATCATTACGAACTACAATTAATTATTTAACGAGGTAAAAGTCGATTTACTGATTAATTGGGAAAATAACATTTACAAGTTAATTGTCAAAACTTTGTAGTTTAGTAACATATATATATATATATATATATATATATATATATATATATATATATATATATATATATATATATATAATATATATATATATATATATATATATAACTAGATTTTTCTTTAAATGAGAAAAATATGAATTTCTGTTAACTTACAAAAACTTAATGTGAGAAAACTTATTAAATTTCTATATAAAAATTAAATATTTTATTTTTATATTCTACGTATTTAATGCCAAAACAACAACCAGAAAATAAAGAAAAAGCTACACTACACACTACAAGGTCTCAGAAAAGAAAATAGAAATTGGGCTTATGCCCTTACAATTTATTACATAAATTAATTAAATAAAAATACTGGTGAACTCTGAACGCCGGGAAGCGGTCCATTCAGCAGGCCGAGACCCTGCACTCAAAAATGCTAATGGCCAGTAATACATTCTAAAATAATTATTTAATTTAAAGATATAAAAGTACGATAAGTCTCAGACTTGGTCCAAAATATCATGTTGCACTCTAACTTATGCCTCAACGTCCGGAATGGCCGATTTCGTTTGCATTTAGCTAGGGCCCATGAACCGATATGGTCGTCGCCCAAAAATGATGCAAAAATCCATATTTAAAACCAACAATCAAGTTGTAATTTGTTTTGCAAAAGCCAGAATTTGGAAATAATTTTATTCAAACTTTAATATATTTCCGAAAATTTGGGCAGCACCTCCTCTATAATTGGGACAACCCAATCCTGGAAAAATGCCAACACCCAAAATATTCCAAACCAGGAATAACAAACCACAAAATAATCCCAAATCAGGGATACCAATTTATCCAACCCAAATGTAGATTTTTATTTCTAAAAATCAATAATCACAGAACCTTTTCCAAAATATAAAATTCGAAGAATCCGAAATGAGATTCGGAAAACTCAAAACCACAGAACCATATTTCGAAAAAATTCGAACTCGGAAATTCTGAGAACCATAGAACCACAAAACGAAAACTACAGAAATCATTCCGAAAAGGAGTTCGGAAAGTCCGAAACCATAAACACAACGAATCGATCTAATTCTGATCGGGAACCATGTCATCATAGACACAATATGAGGGACACGGGGACATGAATTTATACCTCAATTGCTCGGCTAGAGCTCTCAGATGAATAAAATAGATAGAAATATTCACGGACAGTAGGAACGGAACGCGGATAGCAGCGGGTCGAGTCCGAACAGTACTGGAGTCACGCAAGGAGGTGCTGGACAGCGGATTGGGATATGGGACAACAGATCGGGGCCGTTCGGGAGGTCGGCGGCGGGGAGGCCGCGCGAAACAGAGCGCTGCAGGGGGTCGGCCGGCGGTCGGACTCGCCGCGGGTGGCGCTGGCCTCGGGCGGAGGGGGCCGCTCGGGGTCGACGGCGGGAGGCGCCGCACATGGAGTCGACCGGGAGGCCGGCGGGCCTGGGTTCGCCGAAAGGGCGCGGATCGGGTGCCGAAAAGGCTCGGGTCGGCGTCGGGCTCGGGTAGGGCTTGAGAGAGTGGTGGAGATGATGAAGGGGGTTGAGAGGGGTTTTATAGGGAGGATTTGGGGGTTTCGGGAAGGGGAAAGGTCGCCGGGAAGTTTCGGGAAGGAAGGGGTAGCGGTCGTACGTTTGGGAGCCGAGGGGGTCGGCTAAGGGTCGGTTGTCACGACCCGCACCTACTGTAAAGGTACGAGAACGTAACAACGCCCAGCCTACGCCGCAGTGTCGGCGGTAGAACGCTGCCCTAGGTCTCAATGCATCTAACAGTATAAGGCTAAACAGTTTATACTCAACGAATGGGGGTGACATAGCAGAATGTAAACTCAATCACAACTAAGGAAGAAGAAGCACGATATGATATAGAACTCAAATAAAATACAGATGATCAGAAGAGTCTAAGATAACATCTCAGCAAATATCCAGAATACAAGTCTCAGCTACTGAATATGAAAGAATATATATACAACCCAGATCTCAAAGACAGAATAAAGTCTAACTAAACTAGTCTCAAGACAACATAAGTAAGATAAGGCCTAACTAAGCTAGTCTAGGCAATGGAGGTAATGTCCTCAGCTAGAGCTGGGTCCTCCTGAGAGTCCAGCTCACAAGTGTCGTCTAGGGCTGCCCCGTAGAAGGTATCCACACAGGCCTCCTCCTCGTCCTCTGTAATATTTTTAATAGGTACAGTCAGGACAGGAGCGAGCACAATACATCTCAACAGTTCATAGCAGGTTAAAAAATATAATCATGCAGTAAAGTAAGATACAGGTACTGAAAGAGATACAGTATGTAAACAGAGAGAGAACTGTAATAGAAATATCTACTATAATAGAGAACTAACAGTGGCTAGTGAGTCAGAGTACAATATAGACATGTAAATGGCATAGGAGATTCTGACGCTACACTATGGAAAGATTCTGATGCTACACTACTTGGATAATATTCACATGTCTACTTCTACTCCCCCGTACCCCCAATCAATACACAAGGATCCAACCAGGTCATATTATGATTCCATGCAAAGGCCCCCGAAGGGTGGTACATAGAAGTCCCATAAATGGGGATTCTAGAAAACCCAATAAATGGGATAAGGATTCAAGAAAGACTCTGTGATCATAAGAGTATATGTCACAAGTGATCAATGAACCAATGAAGCATAGTAATACGCCATGTAAGTGAAACACACAGAACATGAAGTACCCGATGCTCCCTGAAGGGATAACATCTCAAGAAGGGATCAATATAGTACTAATTCGTGTGACCAACGTGACAGTATCAAGTAAAGTAATTTAAAGCAGGAAAATAATTTTAAACAGGATATGAAATGATCAGAGATTGTACTCGCCTGATGTCTGAATGTCCAAAGTAAATATACTGTCCGAGGAAAGGTGTCTGGCTCCTAATCAGAACAGCACAAGTCACAACAAGTCTAAAATGATAACAAGATGCAATTCAATGCATTCTACATGAATCTAGAAGTCAAACTAGGTCTAATCAAGTCTAAACTAGGTCACTCTAGTCTATACTAGTCTATTCTAGCAAGCACACATCAATTCTAGACTATACAAGCCTAACTAGACTCTATACTGGCATTCAAGCCACACCCATAGGCTAAGAGCCCTAGGCTATAGGCTATATCATGCCTATGCCAACCCACATATCATATATACACATATCAATATATATATATAAATATAATATACACATATATAATATATATAGTATGTATATATGCAATACACATAGAAGAATAGGGAAGGGGCACATGTGCATTTGTGTTCATGTGTGTGTGTGTTGAGAGTGTACATGGTGTGTAGCAAAGTGTCATGAGAGCATGTGTGTGTGTGAAGATTTTAGGAATGTGGCATGGTATTTGTGTGTGAAAACAGTGAGGGTAACATGTATATAGGAATTAACAGTGCATTGGAACCTGGAAACAGTGGCAGGGCAGTTACTAACAAACCCAATTCCTCATGATAGTTAACTAATAACCCAACAGTGAATGGAACATGGATATACATTGACAGTACATAAGGAGACTAAATGACAGTGAATTAATAATGGAATTAACAAAGGGAAAATAAAATCAATTTGACAGTTTGGATATTAAACAAATGACAGTTAACTTGAAACAGTTGACAGGAAATTAGTAAACCAATCCATCATTCAATCAACCAAAACAACCAATGAAATGTATGAGAATTAACAGTGCATTGATCATTCAAATTTCAGTTTAAAGGAAGGAAATTAATTCAGGTACTTGGAAGGGAAATGGAATCAGTTTAACATTCAAGAAATCTCTTCTCAGTTATTGAGAATTTCTGTGACAGTTTAATATAGCAACCTCAACTTCGAATTCCTCATTCTAAACATCAAACCAAGCTAACCAATGACAGTTAATTGAGGAGCCAAATGATAGTTCCCATATGAATACAGTGACAGTAAATATTTGAAAACAATAGGCAGTTAATAACCTTCAACAAATTCGAATTCAGATTTAAGGGAAGGAATCAACTCTCAGGTTTGAAGAAAAATGGAAATCAATGTGGGTGTGTGTCCCAGGTATTTGGCAACATGACAGTGTGCCCACATAGGTTAGGGTGTCCCAGGTTTCAATGTCCTACCTGTGTGTGTGGTATGTGAGTTAATGTAGGGTGTGTGAGGAGTAAAAAGTGACAGTGCCATTGATTTGTGTGTGTGTGTGAAGTGTGAGGGACAGTGAGAATACAGTGATAGGAAGTATCAAGTAAAATATGTGTGATGGTGTGACAGTGTCTCTACATGTTCTCAGTGTATATATACCTCAATACATTGAAATCAAACCCCATTTCCTATGTTAATGTAATCCCCCAAAATCAGTGAAGTACAATTAAAGTGAATGTGTGATATAGGAATGTGACAGGGAAATTGGTAAGGTTTGTGTATTTCAGTCCAGGAATGAATGTGAATGTTAGAGTGATAGGAAAAATGCTTAGATGTGAGGGAAATATGATACCACTCTACAGATTTCAGATTTGGGCAGTGAGCAATGTGTGTAGGAAACAAATCAGTGACAGGTATTGAATCATTCCAACTCAAAGCAAAAACCTATCTAAATTGAAAGTTCGAACTATCAGAGGTTAATACATATGTCCAGGATTTAATCATGATACTTAACATCAATTAAACAGTAAAGAATGAAATGTACATCAGGATTTTCAGAATCTGGAACATGTATCAGTCTACCATGGGAACTTCACATTTCGAATATTAAAATACACTAATATATAGAAATAAGAGTTGGTAATTATGCTAGGGTGTTTATACATGCCATATAGTATAAATGTGTCCCACCACGAGGACACAGACGTGTCCAAACCAAGGAAAACCCAAATCGAGCACAACACAGACACAACTAAACAGCACAGTGTCGTACACGTGTTCCAAAGAGTCTAGGACACGACACGATACGAATCAAGTCTCGTGATCACACATGTGGGTTCGCCTAGTATAGCTCTAGGTCTGACACAGCCTGACACGGGTCCACGTGTCGTCGTGTCCAACTTACGAGGTCGTATCCGAACCAAAAAAAAAGAATGAACCATCAGTGTAAACCCGTGCAGAGCGAAACTCGTGTCCGACACGACACGAGAGTGTCTCAAACTGTGAGGACCTCGTGTCAGTGTCTGACCCTAGGGCTGTGTCAAATATTAGGTGTCCACATGTCGTATCGTGGCACAGTTGACCCCGAGTAGCAGGGTAATGCACCTGCGCGCGCGCGCTGCACCCCGCGTGTACCCGTGTCCAAAGCGACACGACACGACATGAAAACAACCTCAGTCACTTAGAATCCCATAAGCGACACCAAGACATGAATTTCTATTCAAATACATCTCGAAATATCGATCGAAATGCCCTTTGTGGCATTTCGTCGAACACCTGCGCACAGCACTGATACGTGTCCGATACGGACACGTACAGGACACAAAATTGGCAAACCCTATTCCTACAGAACCAGGACACCTAGGGCTAGGTATTTATGCAAGGAAACCCTAATTTTAATGGTGGAATAGAAATATACCTATGGGTGTTCTCCAACACAAAAACTTCTTCAAAGGGGATCTCCAAAAGCCACCCAAATCGTTCAAATTGATTCAAATCTGATATTTGACTCCACAATCAGCAAGAGAACAATGATTAGAACACTATGGAAGAAATCCTAATAAAATAGAGCTCTATTGATTAATCTATGGAGAAAAGAAGTGTAGGCTCACCTTGTTCTTAGGGAAAATGATGAACTAATAAAAAGAGGCACAACTTTCTAAAATGATATTATATAGGCAAGGGGGGGTCTTGGCTGGCCACTTTGGCTTGGGTTAGGGTTTCTAGGTTGCATTTAAGGGCTATCAATAAATCAAGGCTAATGTGTGGCCTAAAATCTAGGGCTCTTTCCTAGTTAAGTTGTAAACCACCCACTAAGCTAAACATGACTCCAACCACTTAACCAATACTAACTAGTTCTCAAAGTGGCTAACTAAACCAGTTATGACTAATCTAGGTTAGGTCCAATCTAGGTTAGGGCTAAACACAACACAAGACAATCATTTAAATAATATTTAAATCACACCATTCTAAATAATCATTTTAAATTCCTAATAAAATATATTAAATTCAAATAATTCAAAAATGACAAAATACCCTCAAACTAAAAATGATAAATGAAATACCCTAATCACATGGCTAGGCTCTAGGGTATACAGTCTCTACGGTTTCACTAGCAAAACACCAAAATCACAAGTCATGATTTTAAATAGTCTAAAAATAATTAAAAATCACCAAAAATTATAATATGAAATAAATATCAATAAATAATAATTATAATTATAAAATTTTAAAATTACCATCATTTGAAAAACTGGGTGTTACAATCCTACCCACCTTATAAAAATTTTGTCCTCGAAATTAAGATGATCGCACCCCCTTCTAGGTCAAACATAGTCAAGGGTCAATCACTAGTCAATTTTCTCAACATCCTAGTACTTGGTCATCAGCTGGTCAACTTCTTAGAATTTTACCTATGCTAGCTACCCAGGTGTTGGCAACTAGAACTTAGCAAAAAGAGAACTCTATAATAGGCTAGCTCTTTAACTTCCCAATCCTATCAAGTCGCCCATAACTAAATACCTATAAGCTAAGCACACCAATCCCAACTACCCCATATATATATGCTCAAGAACAACAACCCATCTCATATATCCTAAGTATATCATCTATATATGTATATGACTGATCAACCAAGGGTTAAAGTAGACTAAACTTATAAGTGACTGAATATATACTTAGAATTTAGGCTAAGGATGAATGGTCTGAAACATCAATATAGGCAAAAAGGAATGATGCCAAGGGGACTGAAATTGTGAGCTAAAGGACAGGACATTTGGGTCCACTTGTAGGGTCAAGTGAAAGGAACCTACACATGGAAGATGAACTAATGCTCAGGTAGAGGCTTAGAAGACTGAACCAACAATGAAAGAAAGGGTTTGGACATATATCTGGACAGATGGGCTAACCAGGTATCATATGTTTCTAAGAATGAAGGGGACAGAATAATGATCAAGGGAGAACTCTTATTAACAACACACATTATACTCTAATGTATACAACTGTCCAAGTGGACTGAACAACCATGCCCAAGAAAAGTTTAAACTCCACTATAGGACAGGTACTGCAGGTTAATAAAGGGTATTGCAAGGCCATCAATAAGTAATATGCTAAGAGATGCAGTATGTCACCATGCACAGAAGTGAGGATGAGTGCAGACCTCTAATATGCATAATACTGACTCTCCAGATGTGCAGGATATGATAAGTGGTTGATGGTTATATTGGTGAGTCAATGATTTGGGGTCTGAACAATGGTCCAGTGAAATCTATGATGCAACATGGTAGGTATTGAAAGTTGAGTGCATGGAACAACTTGTACAAGTCTGAACCAAGGGAACAGGGTATCTAGTGAAGGGTCTGCAGACTGCCTATAATGGTTGATCAACAAGACTGAACTCAACACAAGAAGAACTTACTGAAATAGGAAGTGGACCAACATAGGCTAACAACATGTCAATAATCCCATACAACAATGATCTATAGGTACCAACCAGCCCATATCCCATATGCCAATATCATCTGCAACCTATCTATATATATATAGACCTCTCAGTCTTAGGTGAACTGCAACTATACTCAAGGACAGGCTCTGGTCGTGGGTGTCTCACTGGAAAGGTAAGGAAGTAATAACAATCATGAAGGCTGTAAGGCATACTAACATCCTATGTGTAAACTGCTTGGTATTATAAATAACAGGAAAAATATCTACAATGGGTTACTATTCTAATACCAATACTAACTATCCCCTCTAGGGTACAGACACTCTACAAGTCGTTATATCATTATACTATGAAGGATCTACCTATGAACAAGCTCTACAAAACTAAATATCCCTACTCCTAAGTTATTTACAACAACAGAAGGGTATGATGTTTAAAACCTTCTCAAGATACACTCTGTTAATCATATACGTCTGTCCAAAATCATGTTTTCCAGAGTCTTCATCATGCTAGTGAGCAAGGCTACGAAAATCACAGAGCCCTTGACCAAGGTACGTACCTCTAGGTTCATGGTATTTAAAATTTTCGCATTGCCGCATGCGACGGCAAAAACCTTAAATTTTTATACCCGAGAAATACATTCAAAATTTGACTACGTGTCCTCACTATGCCAACTAACACGACTATCGAAGATTCTAGATCCCATGATTTAGGTGACCTAGCCCATATGATTTTTTTTGAAGAAAAACCAACATAACAAAAGAACAACATGACAAAATTAATCAATCAGCAAGGAACAAATGGAATCGGATTTCAAGGTAGTTATAAAAGACAATTGCGAGAATGGAATCGAGAAGAACGTAACTTGCAGCAAGATCTCCAATGGTCTGTGCATCCTCGACTGTCCTGACGATAGCTCGCCCTGCTGGTTTCCCTTGGTCTGCTGTTGATGCTGCATGAACCGCTGCTGCTGAAAGAAATCGAGAATGACGGGAAAAGGTCTCTGTACAAACAGAGGTGCACCTCCAATGTAGCAGAAACGCCAACCAAAGTCGGCACAACAGAAACTGCGGTCTCGAGGCCCTGATGAACAGGACAAGAGGTGGCCACCTCTCGATAGTATCCCCCGAACCGAAACGATGAGATCATGTCTCCATAACCATCATGAAGACAGATCAAAACAAGAAACAATTTCTGAGAATGAAGTGAAAATTCAAAGGAGGACAGTTTATATTCAAGGGAAACAACAAACAGTAAATTTAGATAAAAGGGATCTGATAAGGAGTTTTTCCTAATGTGATTGAGTACCTTCAAAATATCCTAATCCTACTGCAGGCTGTAGTGATACTCTAGTTCGAATACCACTACATAAACTCGACCTGCATGGACCACCACTAAAACGTGTCACGACCCGCACCCACTGTGAGGGTACGAGAACGTAACAACGCCCAGCCTACGCCGCAGTGTCGGCGGTAGAATGCTGCCCTAGGTCTCAATGCATCTAACAGTATAAGGCTAAACAGTTTATACTCAACGAATGGGGGTGACATAGCAGAATGTAAACTCAATCACAACTAAGGAAGAAGAAGCACGATATGATATAGAACTCAAATGAAATACAGATGATCAGAAGAGTCTAAGATAACATCTCAGCAAATATCCAGAATACAAGTCTCAGCTACTGAATATGAAAGAATATATATACAACCCAGATCTCAAAGACAGAATAAAGTCTAACTAAACTAGTCTCAAGACAACATAAGTAAGATAAGGCCTAACTAAGCTAGTCTAGGCAATGGGGGTAATGTCCTCAGCTAGAGCTGGGTCCTCCTGAGAGTCCAGCTCACAAGTGTCGTCTAGGGCTGCCCCGTAGAAGGTATCCACACAGGCCTCCTCCTCGTCCTCTGTAATATTTTTAATAGGTCCAGTCAGGACAGGAGCGAGCACAATACATCTCAACAGTTCATAGCAGGTTAAAAAATATAATCATGCAGTAAAGTAAGATACAGGTACTGAAAGAGATACAGTATGTAAACAGAGAGAGAACTGTAATAGAAATATCTACTATAATAGAGAACTAACAGTGGCTAGTGAGTCAGAGTACAATATAGACATGTAAATGGCATAGGATGATTCTGATGAGACACTACGGAATGATTCTAATGAAATACTACTTGGGTATTATTCACATGTCCACTTCTACTCCCCCGTACCCCCAATCAATACACAAGGATCCAACCAGGTTATGTTATGATTCCATGCAAAGGCCCCCGAAGGGAGGTACATAGAAGTCCCATAAATGGGGATTCTAGGAAACCCAATAAATGGGATAAGGATTCAAGGAAGACTCTGTGATCATGAGAGTACATGTCACAAGTGATCAATGAACCAATGAAGCATAGTGATACGCCATGTAAGTAAAACGCACAGAACATGAAGTACCCGATGCTCCCTGAAGGGATAACATCTCAAGAAGGGATCCATATAGTAATAATCCGTGTGACCAACGTGACAGTATCAAGTAAAGTAATTTAAAGCAGGAAAATAATTCTAAACAAGATATGAAATGATCAGAGAATGTACTCGCCTGATGTCTGAATGTCCAAAGTAAATATACTGTCCGAGGGGAGGTGTCTGGCTCCTAATCAGAACAGCACAAGTCACAACAAGTCTAAAATGATAACAAGATACAATTCAATGCATTCTACATGAATCTAGAAGTCAAACTAGGTCAACTAGGTCTAATCAAGTCTAAACTAGGTCACTCTAGTCTATACTAGTCTATTCTAGCAAGCACACATCAATTCTAGACTATACAAGCCTAACTAGACTCTATACTGGCATTCAAGCCACACCCATAGGCTAAGAGCCCTAGGCTATAGGCTATATCATGCCTAAGCCAACCCACATATCATATATACACATATCAATATATATATATATATCTAAATATAATACACACATATATAATATATATAGTGTGTATATATGCAATACACATAGAAGAATAGGGAAGGGGCACATGCATTTGTGTTCATGTGTGTGTGTGTGTTGAGAGTGTACATGGTGTGTAGCAAAGTGTCATGAGAGCATGTGTGTGTGTGAAGGTTTTAGGAATGTGGCATGGTATTTGTGTGTGAAAACAGTGAGGGTAACATGTATATAGGAATTAACAGTGCATTGGAACCTGGAAACAGTGGCATGGCAGTTACTAACAAACCCAATTCCTCATGACAGTTAACTAATAACCCAACAGTGAATGGAACATGGATATACATTGACAGTACATAAGGAGACTAAATGACAGTGAATTAATAATGGAATTAACAAAGGGAAAATGAAATCAATTTGACAGTTTGGATATTGAACAAATAACAGTTAAGTTGGAACAGTTGATAGGAAATTAGTAAACCAATCCATCATTCAATCAACCAAAACAACCAATGCAATGTATGAGAATTAACAGTACATTGATCATTCAAATTTTAGTTTAAAATAAGGAAATTAATTCAGGTACTTGGAAGGGAAATGGAATCATTTTAACATTCAAGAAATCTCTTCTCAGTTATTGAGAATTTCTGTGACAGTTTAATATAGCAACCTCAACTTCGAATTCCTCATTCTAAACATCAAACCAAGCTAACCAATGACAGTTAATTGAGGAGCCAAATGATAGTTCCCATATGAATACAGTGACAGTAAATATTTGAAAACAATTGGCAGTTAATAACCTTCAACAAATTCGAATTCAGATTTAAGGGAAGGAATCAACTCTCAGGTTTGAAGAAAAAATAAAAATCAATGTGGGTGTGTGTCCCAGGTATTTGGCAATATGACAGTGTGCCCACATAGGTTAGGGTGTCCCAGGTTTCAATGTCCTACTTGTGTGTGTGTGTGGTATGTGAGTTAATGTAGGGTGTGTGAGGAGTAAAAAGTGACAGTGCCATGGATTTGTGTGTGTGTGTGAAGTGTGAGGGACAGTGAGAATACAGTGACAGGAAGTATAAAGTAAAATATATGTGATGGTATGACAGTGTCTCTACATGTTCTCAGTGTATATATACCTCAATACATTGAAATCAAACCCCATTTCCTATGTTAATGTAATCCCCCAAAATCAGTGAAGTACAATTAAAGTGAATGTGTGATATAGGAATGTGACAGGGAAATTGGTAAGGTTTGTGTATTTCAGTCCAGGAATGAATGTGAATGTTAGAGTGATAGAAAAAATGCTTAGATGTGAGGGAAATATGATACCACTCTACAGATTTCAGATTTGGGCAGTGAGCAATGTGTGTAGAAAACAAATTAGTGACAGGTATTGAATCATTCCAACTCAAAGAAAAAACCTATCTAAATTGAAAGTTCGAACTATCAGAGGTTAATACACATGTCCAGGATTTAATCATGATACTTAACATCAATTAAACAGTAAAGAATGAAATGTACATCAGGATTTTCAGAATCTGGAACATGTATCAGTCTACCATGGGAACTTCATATTTCGAATATTAAAACACACTAATATATAGAAATAAGAGTTCCTAATTATGTTAGGGTGTTTATACATGCCATATAGTGTAAATGTGTCCCACCACGAGGACACAGACGTGTCCAAACCAAGGAAAACCCAAATCGAGCACAACACAGACACAACTAAACAGTATGGTGTCGTGCACGTGTTCCAGAGAGTCTAGGACACGACACGATACGAATCAAGTCTCGTGATCACACATGTGGGTTCGCCTAGTATAGCTCTAGGTCTGACACAGCCTGACACGGGTCCACGTGTCGTCGTGTCCAACTTACAAAGTCGTATCCGAACCAAAAAAAAGAATGAACCATCAGTGTAAAACCCGTGCAGAGCGAAACTCGTGTCCGACACGACACGAGAGTGTCTCAAACTGTGAGGACCTCGTGTCAGTGTCTGTCCCTAGGGCTGTGTCTAATATTAGGTGTCCACGTTTCGTATCCGTGGCACAGCTGACCCCGAGTAGCAGGGGAGTGCACCTGCGCGCGCGTGCGCTGCACCCCGCGTGTACCCGTGTCCAAAGCGACACGACACGACACGAAAACAACCTCAGTCACTTAGAATCCCATAAGCGACACCAAGACACGAATTTTTATTCAAATACATCTCGAAATATCGATCGAAATGCCCTTTGTGGCATTTCGTCGAACACCTGCGCACAGCACTGATACGTGTCCGATACGGACACGTACATGACACGAAAATTGGCAAACCCTATTCCTACAGAACCAGGACACCTAGGGCTAGGTATTTATGCAAGGAAACCCTAATTTTAATGATGAAATAGAAATATACCTATGGGTGTTCTCCAACACAAAAACTTCTTCAAAGGGGATCTCCAAAAGCCACCCAAATTCTTCAAATTGATTCAAATCTGATATTTGACTCCACAATCAGCAAGAGAACATTGATTAGAACACTATGGAAGAAATCCTAATGAAAATAGAGCTCTATTGATTAATCTATGGAGAAAAGAAGTGTAGGCTCACCTTGTTCTTAGGGAAAATAATGAACTAATAAAAAGAGGCACAACTTTCTAAAATGATATTATATAGGCAAGGGGGGTCTTGGCTGGCCACTTTGGCTAGGGTTAGGGTTTCTAGGTTGCATCTAAGGGCTAGCAATAAATCAAGGCTAATGTGTGGCCTAAAATCTAGGGCTCTTTCCTAGTTAAGTTGTAAACCACCCACTAAGCTAAACATGACTCCAACCACTTAACCAATACTAACTAGTTCTCAAAGTGGCTAACTAAACCAGTTATGACTAATCTAGGTTAGGTCCAATCTAGGTTAGGGCTAAATACAACACAAGACAATCATTTAAATAATATTTAAATCACACCATTCTAAATAATCATTTTAAATTCCTAATAAAATATATTAAATTCAAATAATTCAAAAATGACAAAATACCCTCAAACTAAAATGATAAATGAAATACCCTAATCACATGGCTAGGCTCTAGGGTAGACAGTCTCTATGGTTTCACTGGCAAAACACCAAAATCACAAGTCATAATTTTAAATAGTCTAAAAATAATTAAAAATCAGCAAAAATTATAATATGAAATAAATATCAATAAATAATAATTATAATTATAAAATTTCAAAATTACCCTCATTTGAAAAACTGGGTGTTACATCGGTTTGGAAAGGAAATGGAAAGGAAAAGTTTCCTTTCCCAGGTGATTTAAAGAAATGAGAGAGAAAAAGAGTAATGAGTGTTAAAGTAAATTAAAAAGATTTCTTTTTCTTTTAATAAGTATAATGATATTCATATATATATATATAAATATGTACTAAAGAATTGTTTCAGAAAAACCGAAATTTGGGTTCGGTTTCCGAAATGGATTCAAGATGGGTTTAGGACGGGTCAGGTCCAACACTCAAAATTCAGGAATAATAATTTTTCTAAAAATATGGTTTTCTAAAAATGATAATAATTAATTTTAGCAACAAATTATACAATTAAATAAAAATAAATTTTACGGGCTTCACAACCTTCCCTCCTTAGAAAATTTTGTCCTCGAAATTAAAGGATAGGGTTAGGAGTTACCTCAGGTCTCAAATAGATACGGATACTGCTTCCGCATCTCGTCTTCTCGCTCCCAGGTAGACTCGCCTGGGGAATTGTGCCGCCACATCACTCTGACTATGGGCGTCACAGAGTTCCTGGTTTTCTTCTCACCTCTGTCTAAAATCGCCACTGGCTTCTCTGGTACTGTGAGGCTGGGTCCAATCTCCAATTCTGAATGGTCCAAGATGTGGCTCGGATCTGAAATGTAGCGTCTGAGCTGTGAAACGTGGAAGACGTTGTGCACGCCTTCAAGATTAGCTGGTAGAGCTAATCGGTACGCTACTTCTCTAACTCGACTCAAAACTTCGAATGGGCCGATGTACCTGGGGCTCAGCTTTCCAGCTCTGCCGAACCTGATAGTTCCTCTGGTAGGGGAAATCTTGACGAAGACATTATCTCCTGCTTCGAACTCCAGTGGTCGACGACTGCTATCTGCCCAATGCTTCTGTCTGTCCTAAGCAATCCTGAGTTTGTCTCTAATCACCTTTACCTTCTCTGCTGCAACGGTCACCATCTCAGGTCCAAGCAATACTTTTTCTCCTACGTCGTCCCAAGCAAGTGGAGTGCGACAACGACGTCCATAAAGTGCCTCGAACGGAGTCATACCGATGCTAGCTTGGTAACTGTTGTTGTAGGAGAACTCTACCAAATGCAAGTGATCTTTCCAAGACCCTCCAAATTCCAAGATGCAAGATCTCAGCATGTCTTCTAGCGTCTGGATGGTTCTCTCCGATTGTCCGTCAGTCTGGGGATGATAGGCGGTTCTGAACTTCAATTGTGTTCCCAAACTGTCATGCAAGCTCTTCCAGAAGTAAGAGGTGAATCTGGTATCTCTGTCAGATACGATACTTACCGGAACTCCATGAATCCGGTAGATATTCTGCATGTACAGTGCTGCCAACTTCTTGGTGGATAGACCAACCTTAAAGGGGATAAAGTGAGCTGACTTTGTCAGTCGGTCCACAATAACCCAAATGGCATCCTTCCCTCCTTGGGATCGAGGCAGTCCTGACACAAAATCCATCGTTATGTGTTCCCATTTCTACTCCGGGATGTCTAGCGGCTGCAACAGTCCTGCTGGTCTCTGTCTGCTAGCTTTTACTTGTTGACAAATCAAGCATCTAGCCACAAATCTGGATATGTCCTTCTTCATTCTGTACCACCATACTACAGTACGCATATCCCGATATATTTTATTAGCTCCTGGATATATAGAATACTGCGACTGGTGCGCTTCTTGCATCAGCTCATTCCTCAGTTCGCCAGTTGGTACGCAAAGCCTCGTACCATGCCTCAATGCTCCGTCGTTGGCGATTGAGAATCCTTCAAGTATTCCTTCCAGCACTTGATCTCTGAGTTTGTAAAGCGTCTTGTCTTGAAATTGTGTCTCCTTGACTTGGTCCATCAGACTTGAACGCACTTGCAACTGCATCATTGATGATTCAACTCCTGGTACAATTGCTTCTCTTCCCAGCTTCTTCATTTCCTCTTCAGGCAGTACAATCTCCAGTCCAAGCTTCTCTATGTCTTCCAGTAAATGCCGCTTCTTGGTCAAAAACATTGCCATCGGGTATCGACTAAGTGCATCTGCAACCACATTAGCCTTACCCGGATGGTACTGCAAGTCGATGTCGAAATCTTTCATCAGCTCCAGCCATCGCCTCTGTCGCATGTTCAGCTTCTTCTGAGTGAAAATATATTTAAGACTTTTGTGGTCTGTAAATATTTCCACTCTCTCTCCATAGAGGTAATGCTTCCACAGCTTTAGTGCAAAAATAACTACTGCAAGCTCCAAATCATACGTGGGATAGTTCTTCTCATGAGTCCGTAATTGCCTAGATGCGTAAGCAATTACTTTCCCGTGTTGTTGAAGAACACAACCCAATCCTTTACTAGAAGCATCACTGTAAATTGAGAAACCGTCGGTACCTGCGGGTAGCGCAAGTATCGGTGCCGTTGTAAGTCTCTTCTTCAATTCCTCAAATGCTGACTGGCAAGCTTCAGTCCACACAAATTCTTCGTTCTTCCTTGTGAGCTTCGTCATTGACTCAGCAATCCTACCGAAATCCTTCACAAATTTTCGGTAGTAGCCAGCTAGGCCCAAGAAACTTCTGATTTCAGCAACTGAACTTGGTGTACTCCACTTCTCAATAGCAACTATCTTCTTTGGATCCACCGAAATTCCTTCTCCTGTGACAACATGGCCCAGAAAATCCACCTTGTCTAAGAAGAATTCACATTTAGATAGCTTACCATAGAGCTTCTCCCTCCTTAAAGTTTCCAAAACTTTCCTCAGGTGCTCTTCATGCTCTTCTTCGGTCTTCGAGTAGATCGGGATGTCATCGATGAAGACAACAACAAACTGATCCAGATATTCATGGAAAATCTTGTTCATAAGGTTCATGAATACCGCAGGGGCATTCGTCAATCCAGACGGCATGACCAAAAATTCATACTGACCATATTTGGTGTTGAACGTCGTCTTTGGAATATCCTCCTTCCTGACCTTGATTTGATGGTAGCCAGATCGAAGGTCTATCTTCGAGAACACCTTAGCTCCACTTAGTTGATCAAAAAGGTCGTCAATACGGGGCAGAGGGTACTTGTTCTTGATGGTGATGTTGTTCAGCTCCCGGTAGTCGATGCACATTTGTACAGTCCCGTCCTTCTTATGCACGAACAAAACTGGTGCTCCCCAGGGTAAGGCTCTATCTCTGATAAATCCAAGGGCCTTCAGCTCATTGATCTGGTCCTTCATTTCCTTGGCCTCCTTAGGGTTGACTCTGTAGCATCCCCGAAAAATAGGGGCAGAGTCGGGAACTAGGTCGATGGTGAATTCTACATCTCGATCCGAGGGTAATCCTGGAAGACTATCAGGGAAGACGTCCATGAATTCTCTATGATAGGATGAGGAGGTCCGGGTTCTTCGGTGATAGAGGAGTAAGTAATACCCTCCATATCTTTCGGAGCTCGAGAGATTTCAAACTCCGGCTCTCCAGGTGGGCTAAAGACTACACAACCTCTGTGACAATCTATCAGCGTATGCTGCTTACTTGACCAGTCCATTCCTAGGACTACATCATTGTTAGGTAAGGGCATCACAAGTAAGGGTGCTAAGAAATTGTGTCCTGATATAGTTGTAGGGCAGTTACAGGTCTCAGTGATGGGTATGGGTCGACCACCAGTCATAACTCTACATATCTTCTTGCTAAATCCCATAACTAGGTGGTGTGCAGAGATGAATTTTGTTGCTATAAACTGTGTGAAGCACCCGAATCAAATAATGCTAAAGCAGGATATGAATGCACATAAATGGAACCTGTGATGACATCAGCGGTAGGTTTCTGCTCTTGCTCATCTGCTGTTAGGGCAAAAGCTCGCCCAGTCTTCTGTTGGTGTTGCCCAAACTAATGTTGCTAAGTGGGTAGGGGAGCCTTCTGCGGTGTTGTTCCAGTCTGGTTGAATGTCGTGGGGCAGTCCCTCACTTGGTGGGTGGCAGACCCATAAACTAGACAGTGTCCTAGCCTCTTCCTGCAGATGTTCGTCTGATGCCCTAGCCTCCTGCAGAAATCGCAGACAGGAATCTGCTTCTGAGGCGCTCTGTCATTAGTCCTCGCCTGATGGTGCTGGTGGTGGTGGTGGTGAGAAGGCCGGTTGTTATTGTTGTGGTTGGGCCTCTTCTGGTTACTCTGGAAGTTGCTAGTTCCAGAATACTCCCTCTTTGAACGAGCAGGCTGACTTTTCTTTATATCCTGAGCTCGTATTAAGATCCTCTCATACGTCTTGGCACCGCCTGCGATCACAGGAGTGTGAATTTCTTCCCTCAGTCCATACCTGAATCTTTCAGCACGATCGACGGGGTCAGCAACCAAGTTCTTGGCAAAGCGACTAAGTTGACCAAACTCTGCCGCATATTCACCAACCATCATGTTCCCTTGCTTCAGATTCTGGAACTGTCTTTCCATCTCCCGTAACTCTGATGTTGGAAAGAACTTCCTGCGGAACAACCTCTTGAAGGTGTTCCAGTCAAGCTGCCTGTCCTGGAGTCGGGGTTCATTCCGATACCAGGTGCTGGCTACATCTAGCAGTTGGAGTCCCACAGCTTCAACTTGGAGGTCATCAGGAAGTCGAGCAACGCTGAGGAGATGCTCCATGCTGTCGAGCCATTCGTCAGCATAAATGATTCCCTCGGTTCCTTTGAAAGGTCGAGGGCCCAGCTTCTTGAATTTCTCAATATCGCCGACTTTAGCAGGCCTTGGTTCAGATTGGGCTGCTTCTCCTCTCTCCACTGCAGCCATAGCCACATTGTGGGCATTCTCCATGCCTTCTCTCATAATCGCTGTCTGTTCGCGATGAGCTTCAGCTTGAGTTCTCTGTGCCTCAAGCACTCCTCGTAGCAGGCCTACAAGGTCGGTGGGGTCCATGGGCATTGGTGGGGCAGCTGGATCGGGCACCATCGCAGGGGCTTGCTGTTCAGTCCGGGAAGATGTAGGATCTAACACATGAGTTGTAGTGTAAAATCAACGGGGTGCTGGTACATTATAGGGACGATCAGCCAGCTGTGGAGGTGTAGGATCCGGACTTGGTTGAGGAGGTGGGGTGTGATCGGGTGATGACAACCCATCGCCAGCAGTGTTGGTCTTGTCTGTGGCCATACTCTGGAAGGTTTAGGATTGCAAAACATAAGCAAGGTAGCCTACCAGTCTATAATAAACAAAAATATTTATTTATAATATATATCGGTCCTATGTTGTGACAAATTAATGTTCTAGTGTTCTAAATGTTTCTAGATATATTTTCCTAAGTTGTTGATCAGAACCTGCATGGGCCACCACTAAAAACATGTCACGACCCGGTCCCAAATTGTTGGGTCGAATCGGATCATGCCCAGCCTGCACCGTTGTGAGACGGCGGCAGTAAGCTGTATCCAAATGCAGGTAATCACAACAACACAATATATTTGTCACAACTTCTAAAATTTCGAATATTAAAACTTGTCCAACAAAAGATTTATCTGATACAACTGATAAAATAAAACTGAAATAGATTATCTTCACTCCAACATAATGAAACTAGAAATGGAAAATACATCTATCTAAAAAGTTGGCTCATCTGCACCAAGATCAACATCATCCGATTGGGACTCTGGCAGCACAGCTGGGTAGAGCTCAGGATCGTAATACCTATTAATCAATAGCTCAGCATCATCAATGGAACCTATTGGGGGTGGGGAATCCAGTCAGAAAATGAGCAAAGTACAATTATAAAAATTTAACAATTCAATTAATAATAGAAATCTGCAATTTAAACAGTTTGAAATACTTGAACAATATTTTCCAGCAATTTTCCACAATTTAAAACAATGTGATTTGAGTATGTAATGCTTATGACCGGCTTGGGTTGTACAATAGTATCCTAGTGATACGATACGGCTTATCCCCGTGTGAAAAGGAGTAAGCTCGCACAATTATGCAATATGAAGGTATTGGTCATAGAACACTACACTACTCCCTCAATCCCACAATCAATAACAATCAATACTCTAGGAGAGAGTTCCGTGTAGCAATGTGGTTTAATCTTGCAATATTACAATTATTAACTAAATTGAAAAATAAACATAACCGTGCTTGCCTTGGTTTATAACTGGATTTGAATTGGATACCGGGGAAGGATTCAAACTCGTCCTCGAAATCCTACAGTTGAGAAGTTCTGGCTTAGAACCATATTTGAACCATGTCTAGGTGTTCTAGTTATAATCTCTAAAATTTAATCCTAGTCAAGTTTTTAATTTGTTAAAATTATTCTACCGGAATACATTATCATTACGAACTACAATTAATTATTTAACGAGGTAAAAGTTGATTTACTGATTAATTGGGAAAATAACATTTACAAGTTAATTGTCAAAACTTTGTAGTTTAGTAACATATATATATATATATATATATATATATATATATATATATATATATATATATATATATATATATATATATATATATATATATAACAAGATTTTTCTTTAAATGAGAAAAATATGAATTTCTGTTAACTTACAAAAACTTAATGTGAGAAAACTTATTAAATTTCTATATAAAAATTAAATATTTTATTTTTATATTCTACGTATTTAATGCCAAAACAACAACCCAGAAAATAAAGAAAAAGCTACACTACACACTACAAGGTCTCAGAAAAGAAAATAGAAATTGGGCTTATGCCCTTACAATTTATTACATAAATTAATTAAATAAAAATACTGGTGAACTCTGAACGCCGGAAAGCGGTCCATTCAGCAGGCCGAGGCCCTGCACTCAAAAATGCTAATGGCCAGTAATACGTTCTAAAATAATTATTTAATTTAAAGATATAAAGTACGGTAAGTCTCAGACTTGGTCCAAAATATCATGTTGCACTCTAGCTTATGCCTCAACGTCCGGAATTGTCGATTTCGTTTGCATTTAGCTAGGGCCCATGAACCGATATGGTCGTCGCCCGAAAATGATGCAAAAATCCATATTTAAAACCAACAATCAAGTTGTAATTTGTTTTGCAAAAGCCGAAATTTGGAAATAATTTTATTCAAACTTTAATATATTTTCGAAAATTTGGGCAGCACCTCCTCTATAATTGGGACAACCCAATCCTGGGAAAATGCCAACACCCAAAATATTCCAAACCAGGAATAACAAACCACAAAATAATCCCAAATCAGGGATACCAATTTATCCAACCCAAATGTAGATTTTTATTTCTAAAAATCAATAATCACAGAACATTTTCCAAAATATAAAATTCGAAGAATCCGAAATGAGATTCGGAAAACTCAAAACCACAGAACTATATTTCGGAAAAATCCGAACTCGGAAATTCTGAGAACCATAGAACCACAAAACGAAAACTACAGAAATCATTCCGAAACGGAGTTCGGAAAGTCCGAAACCATAAACACAACGAATCGATCTAATTCTGATCGGAGACCATGTCATCATAGACACAATATGAGGGATACGGGGACATGAATTTATACCTCAATTGCTCGGCTAGAGCTCTCAGATGAATAAAATAGGTAGAAATATCCACGGACAGTGGGAACGAAACGCGGATAGCAGCGGATCGAGTCCGAACAGTACTGGAGTCGCGCTCGGAGGTGCTGGACAGCGAATTAGGATACGGGACAGCAGATCGGGCCGCTCGGGGGGTCGGCGGCGGGGAGGCTGCGCGAAACAGAGCGCTGCAGGGGGTCGGCCGGCGGTCGGACTGGCCGCGGGTGGCGCTGGCCTCGGGCGGAGGGGACCGCTCGGGGTCGAAGGCGGGAGGCGCCGCACAGGGAGTCGGCCGGGGAGGCCGGCGAGCCTGGGTTCGCCGGAAGGGCGCGGATCGGGTGCCGAAAAGGCTCGGGTCGACGTCGGGCTCGGGTAGGGCTTTGGAGAGTGGTGGAGATGATGAAGGGGGGTGAGGGGGGTTTTATAGGGAGGATTTGGGGGTTTCGGGAAGGGGAAAGGTCGTCGGGAAGTTTCGGAAAGGAAGGGGTGGCGGTCGTACGTTTGGGAGCCGAGGGGGTCGGCTAAGGGTCGGTTTGGAACGGAAATGGAAAGAAAAAGTTTCCTTTCCCAGGTGATTTAAAGAAATGAGAGAGAAAGAGAGTAATGAGTGTTAAAGTAAATTAAAAAGATTTTTTTTTCTTTTAATAAGTATAATGATATATATATATATATATATATATATATATTTTTTCATATATATATATATATATATATATATATATATATATATATATATATATATATATATATATATATATATATAAAAATATATATATATATATATATATATATATATACTAGAAGATTTGTTTCAGAAAAACCGAAATTTGGGTTCGGTTTTCGAAATGGATTCAAGATGGGTTTAGAACGGGTCAGGCCCAACACTCAAAATTCAGGAATAATAATTTTTCTAAAAATATGGTTTTCCTAAAATGATAATAATTAATTTTAGCAACAAATTATACAATTAAATAAAAATAAAATTTTACGGGTTTCACATGACATTATCAATAAAGACTCTAATTTTGTTCCAATGCTTGTGTTGCCTTTTATATTTTAATGTTTCTGCTTGGGACTTCTGTACGACGACCCCGTCGCAAGCTGTTGTAATCGGCCGTTATAAAACCGTCTTGCACGAACGCAATCTAGGTCCATGCGGCATCACGTCTTAGCGAGGACGATCGGTCCTACGGGACCGGGGCATGACAATTTAGGCCTTACATTTTGCTTTTATTATCATCTTTTTGAAAATAATAAATAAATTTGCATCTATACTATAAATTTGTTACCGTAAACAACTTCTTATCGTGAACTTTATAAATTAGCAAGTCATTACCATAAATTTTGAGTTGTTATAACTTGAGTGTCATATTTTCATGACTATATGTTACTCTTGATAACTTATATTTATTTCAATAATATACTCCCCCCTTTCATTTTCTCATATTTTTCACGTGAACTAAATGAAACTTTAGAAATTTCCTTCTTCTTTTTTCTTTCACATTTCTTATTCTTCTTTCTAACCCTAACCAAATTGATAATCTGAAAACCCCCTATTACTATCAACTAACTTTTTATAGAACCGTAAATCTCAAAATAATTAATGATTCATAAGTTCACAATTCATAAAATCCTAATTTTGTTAATTATGGTTTAAATTTTCCCAATTAGATTTTCAGTCTACAAAAAATCTATAGAGTAGGAACATATTGTGGATAGAAATTGGGAAAATACACAAACCCCCATATATAAATTCATATAAACAAAATATTCAAATGAAAAGAAAACTAACCCTACAAAAATGCTTGTTTAATATGTCCTTCAGATCATGGCGGGAGAAATTAGAGAAGAAAACGTCAACTCGATCATGTTCTTTCTTTGCTCTTAAGATTGGAGTGACTTTGGAAGCGTGTAATCGGGGTACGATTTCAGAAAATATGTTTTTTTAATATTCTAAGATTTGTTAACTATAGATTAGGTTAAGTCAATAAGAGGGCAGTAATATCTTTTTAAACTACATGTTAATTTAGTCACGGTAACATGTTACAAAAATAAAATTTATGATAGCAACTTGCTAATTTTTAAAGCTCGTGGTAGCAAGTTGCTAATTTTACAAAGTTCATGGTAGCAAGTTACAAATTAATGAATTAGTTCTTGAGCTTGAAAATGTGGCAGAAAATGTGGCAGTTCAGTTAAGCACGAGATGGACTGTCAGAAAATATGGCAGTCCAGTTAAACACGAGATCTGGACTGCCACATTTCTGACAGTCCATAAAGTATCTAGGACTGCTAGAAATGAAATGTGTTCTGATCAATTTTGAATGTGTCCTTATAAATAATCCAAAAGTATAATCCTTGGATACTAGTCTAGATCACTGGTGGCACGTTGGAACCATCCCCTATATGCATGACAAAATCAATTTTCCATTCATGTGACTCTCCTCGAATAAGGCCACCTACCTACACTTGCATGACCAGACCTAGAACAAGCAGCACCATCCACATTCAAATTACACCATCCTATAGAAGGTCATTCCAAGAGATATTGAGACACTTTGTTGTCTTCATTCTCATACCTATACGCATGCAAGCCTCAACTTTAGATAGCCTAGTTTGAAACTTTCAATCCAAAAAGACAAATGAAGATTTCTTATTCTCATGGACAACTACATCTCAAAGTTACCATATCAACTAAATTACAACAATAATGGATCGTTTGGATCAAGTTTTTATATTCCTATGAATATGTTTTCAATTCTTTTTCCATGGGAAAGGAATTCAACGTTTTCATACCCATGTTTGGTTAGGTTGGGAGTAGTTAGTTCAAATTTTTTAAAATTTTCATCTCCATGTTTGGTTTAAAAAGGGATAGAAATATTAATTTATTTAGTTTTCCTTTCATACCCTTTCATTAATTTCATGATGATTTACATGTTTGGGATAGAAGTTAAAAATTTGAAAATAAAAAGAGGGTATAACCGTCGAAACAAAATAGCCAATCATCATTCCTAGGAAAGCAAATCTATTTCCCGGGGCGGGGGCGGGGGCGGGAATAGCTTTCCCAAGTCAATGGGAATAGCTTTTCCCCCTAAGCCCCTCCTATTCCCTCCTCATTTCCAATCCTAAACATACAAAACATGGGTAAGGAATTCAAAACTCATTCCCAAGCCACAAAACTTGAACCAAACGCCCCCTAAAGATATATCTCTAATCTAGCTGAGGGACTAACTACGTCGTAGTTGTGATACACAAAACAATATCTAAGAACGTGCATGAGAGACTGACTAAACAAGATCTTCGTCTAAGATATGTCTCCTAACTTTTATAAAATTAGTTAGCAAAAGACCATATCTAATTACTAACCACAAGAATGCGGACCACCTGCAAATTGTTTTCCAATGAAGGTCGTACAGTTGGAGAAAATCAGCCCAAACTGTAACAGAGTATGCCGATTGTCACAACAAAGTTGTCATGATCTGAAACTTCCATATCAGACTATCATGGTTATCCATAGAAGAGAAAACAATTACACTTCATAGTTTACGAATGGTTGATTGAGGAATAACATGAGCTAATATATTCCAATCCCAATCCAAATTATTCCTCCAAAGAAAGCAACATTTTTATAGGTACATCTTCTAGCCAGATATCTCACCAAAACTGAATCTCTTCGTTTCTCAGCTTGCACTCCATCCCCCCGTTGTACAAGAGTTTTTTTTTTACGGTGCTCGGCGCAACGCTCAGGACCCTCTTTGTACAAGATTAAAAGAACTTTTAACCGCTAACCAAATGAAGCTACGTGCTTGTTAGATTAAAAAAAAGAACAATTATTCTTGAGAAATTTACCTATTAATTTGTAATAATTATGTGTATGCAGGAGAGGGAGATAAAAAAAAAATTGTATTGAAGAGTTTTTGTTCTTGCTCTTGTCGTTGTTCTCTCTCGTGATATGAAAAAAAAATGACATCAGAACCGTTAAGAAATATTACTTTATAAGAAATACAATATGCTTTGTATCAATTTCTATCTATTAGAAGATTTTTCTCCATGAGCATGTAAATATATTTTTAAGATATTTATATATATATGCGACTTTTTCTATATTGTTCACTTCTCTCTTAATTTCTTCCAGAATTACTATCTACTCTTTCTTTTCCTTCTCTCCTAAGTTTTTGTCTTATTTTTAGGCCATGTTTGATTCGCAGAATCAGAATCTTGAAAAGGAAAGTCTTCATTTCCTGTATTTGGATGCCAAAAAAAAGAGCATGAAATTTTTTTTTTTGATTTCAAGAAAAAGAAAAATTAGGAAAAAAAAGTCCCTCCACTCATTCAAAAATTTTTAGACCTAACCAAACACCAGAAAGAAAAAATTAATAAAAATTAACTTTTTCAAAAAAATAATAATAATAATAAAGAATTGATTTCCTTTGGTTTCCTTTCCGCTAACCAAATGATGCTTTGATGAATCTGTGTGATGTTGCAGAGATACTTCTGGGACCCAAAATCTTCATGATAGGGGTTGGGTCAATAAAAAGACAAGTGGTCATTTTGGACCCAATAGAAAATGTAGGATTTGGAGGATATTCTTGTAATTTACGTTGCAGTGGCTAATACTATGTAGCAACCAAACGTCAAAAATGTTTTTAAATGTTGTATCAAATATTTCAACAACACTGTTTATAGGAACGTGGTATTGGAACGAAACATCCATGAGAGCTTTACTATTTTTGCACATCCATGAGCAAAAACGTTTTATTTCCCTAGTTATGAGAGACCATTTATTTTAGCATGGTCGACAATATTACTATTAGTTTTAAGCATAATATTACTATTAATCGCTACCAAAATTTTTTTTTATATAGGAGGATGTAATTTGAGGTATTTACGTAAAAATGGAAGAGTTAAACAAATTTACGACGAAGAGGATGGGGCGCAGGGGCGGATCCAAAACTATAGTCGGGTGGGCTACCAAAATTTGGGTGGGCTGAAAGTAGATAAATCTATATAAAAAAATCAAAAAAAATCATATAGAAAAAAAATGTAATTTTTTTTTTTGGTTGGTGGGGGTTGGGTGGGGGGGGGGGGGGGGGGGGGGTGGGGGGGGGGGAGCCCACCCCAAGAGAGCCTTGCATCCGCCCTGATGGAGCACCATCTAATATGGCACCCAAAAACATTCTCCTACCTGGCGCCATCTAAGATGGCACCCAACAAGTAATCCCCCCCCCCCCCCCCCCCCCCCCCCCCCCCTACCCGACGCCATCTAAGATGGCACCCAATTCTCTCCTCCTGTCTAGCGCCATGTAAGATGGCGCGCGCCCAATTAATCCAAAATTTTAGTTTCAAATTTTTGGATATATTTTGTTCGAAATGGTTGATAGTGATTTGCTGACGTTTTTGGGTTCTGATTGAGAAAGAAATGAACGAATGTGATTGACTTAATAAATATATGTGGTTTGGATTGAAGAATAAATGCACGTATGTGATTGACATATATATGTGGTTTGGATTAAGGCGGATGTTGAAGCTATATATATGTTGTAGAAGTTGAGATAACATGCACCAAATTCATTTACTCGAGTTTTGAAAGAAAGAAGAGAGAGAAAGAGGATGGATGCAACAAATGATGGTCGTATTTCCGACAGACCGGTGACTCAAAGATAGATACAAGAACGAAAAAAACACATATCTCGATTGATATTTACAGGAGAGGTAAATTTTTTAAATTAATTTTATTTGTTCTTTTATTATATTTTTTAACTGAGTTGATTATATACTTAATTTACATTTGTAGTGATATGATTATAAGCCTGATGTACAGTTACGTGAACATGGACAATGACGTTACGCATCAAACTATGGCACATGGGAGTTAACTACGTACCAGAGGGACATAGTTGATGTTTTTTGTTTTCGATACATATATATATGAGCTATGATTCTTGCTACACGACAGGAATTTATGTTTTGTTTGGCTGAACGTTGGTGCCCCCGACGCAATACTTTCCAGTTATCGGTAAGGATATATGACCGTTACTCTACTGGATGTAGCCAACCTTTTAGGGTTACCTATTACAGGTAAATAATTGGTTAAATATTATTTCTTTCGATATCATCATATGTTTATCTAAAAAATTAATTTAAAATTACAGGTGATCCTATATTTTTTGAAAATCAATCAAGCGCTGCTGGTATAATTAGACGATATCTCGGTGTTGATCCAGCAGAAAATATAAACAGAAGATCTGATGTCAATATAAACTAGCTGCACGAAAACTTTATGGATATTGATCGTACTATTGACAGTCCAGTTAACGTAGACGAAGACTGGATATTTAGTTTAACTCATTTATTTATATATTTATATTTAGAACATGGATCTCATAGTACTGTATGTGTTCAGATTATTTGTTGCACAAGGACGTATCTACTCGCTCTATGAGGTTCAGTTCTCTTTCCGAACGCAACTGGATGTAGGATTACTGTTCGTCTTCCTCCTTTTTTGGAAAATTTGGGTCAACCGACACGCCATGCATGGGGAGCAGCAGTGTTGGCTTATTTGTATTTCCCTGACAGAGTTCGTGTCCACGACCTCATTACAAAATATGAGCAAAAATTTAACTGGACGCATGTTATTCCTACAGGTATTTTATCATTCTAGAGAGATATTGAGTTGCTTAATATGATTTAATTTTATCATGTTATTTCTACTTAGATTTGGGCATAGGATCATTTTAGGATCGGTAGACCGGTGATCGGTATTAGCCGTGAAGTATGTGTCTTTCCAGTAGGTAGACACTGAACGATTGATGTCGTGGACCAGGCACATTGTCGACATCAGGTTGTCTCGATTTATCGAACAGAATTTGACTCTCTAACACATTCAGAGGTAAGAATAATTTTATATTATATTTATTTTAACTTATGTTCCTTTATTGATTTGACAATATCTCAAATAGGTTACTTGGATGCAGTATATTATATGTTCTGATGCTCCTGACATTCAAAGTATGTCGTATTCTTATAGTCATTATAATTTTGTTATCTTATATGACTATCGGACCATGTACTACCCACCGGATCGTGTTCTTCGACAATTAGGGTTCGTACAAATTATTCATGATGCTCCCGACACTGTATGTCATGGCAAAAGTGGATGCCTTTCTAGAATTCATGGTTTACTCCATGAATGGGCTACGAGATACGATCGACATAGTGTATTGATTATGTCACGACACGTTCAATCCTAAGTTTCAATTTTATGTCTTACTTCTATTCAAGTTGTAATTGTTTGGCTGAGCATTATATTCAAACGATATAGGGTTAGGTGATCTTATCATGGTCTTGCGTCCCGTATGCCTCATGTATATATTCCTCCAGATTATCTACCAGCAACGTTAGTCAGAGACAAAGCCGTAGGTCATCTTATCATGCTGGAGAGGAGGCACCTTATCATGCTCCAGAGGAGATATTTATCATTCTGCAGATGGGGCAGCTTCTGGAGAAGGAAAATATTATCATGCTGGCGAGAACAACTCCCAACCTAGTCTTAGAGATTGGTTCAGGGATATGGAACAATATACACAGTTATTGTCAACTCCATCAGCTCCCATACCAACTCAAGAGACCCAGCGAATGGTGACTCCAATGCCAACTCAGGAACCCAATAGTGCAGTTTCGGATTTAGAACCGAAGAATGATCCAGAACCGGAGAATGACCCACCGGAGAACAATCCAGCACAGAGACGTAGACCCGGTCTTAGACGATCTCTGAAGAAAAGTTATGACCGTTGGGTGAGGCATGGAAGATAGCTGACTATTTTCAATATGTAAAAAAAATCATTATCAACTTGAACATTTATGTTTGTCATTTGAGTACATTTTGTTTACCATTTGAGGCATGAAGATAGCTGGCTACATTTTGTTACATTATCAACTTGAACATTTCTGTTTGTCATTTGAGTACATTTGTTTATCATTTGAGGCATGGAAGATAAGCAATTGGATATAGTTGATAGTTAAGATCATGAGCACAAGCAATAAATAATATACCTTGATATTTGTCACGATCCGCTACCCAAATTGTTGGGCCGGGCCGAATCATGTCCAGCCTACGCTTGTGATAAAGCGTAGTAAGCTGTTCTAAAGACAAATAAGATAAGACCAAAGTGTGCTAACAGTTCTATATGTCAAATTGAGTCAGAATATCTCCAACCACAAAATCATCTCGTATATAAATATGTTCCAAGTACATGTCCAAAATGTAAAACTGGATACAAGTCCAGTCACAAAATACATAGCCTAAAACATGACTACTCTCAAAAGTCCCGAACAACTAAACAAACTAGACGAGTTTTCTCGCAGGTACATCCTCGTAAGGTAAAGCCTGATCTTCGACGGTAACTCCATAATAGGAGTCACATAGCAACTCCTCCTCGGTAAGTATACCTACAACGTTATCCTGTCAGGACGGGAGCAAGTACTGATTCTAACAAACTAAATATATGAAGCATGAAATGAACTGAAGTATAATAAACAGGAATCATGGCATATCACAATCTATCATGATAGGGATACATATGTCATAGAGACAGATGTATATGTAATGTTTAAAAATGTAGCATGCACGTGATCGTCAATAGGTGTACAATGTGCAGGGGCACATAATGAAATGTACTTCCGTACAAGTGATACGGCGATAGATGTACATACGCACAAATCCGCTTTGAGATAAAGGTCTATGGCGTAGTAACATATAAAATAAAACTTTGCTCGCTACGGTAAAGGGGGCATGATCACGTACTCAACTATAAGTTTTTCCATAACCCAAATTCTAAACATGTGAGAGATACGAGAATAGCATAAGACATGGTGGATACCGAGAGCGGTATAAAGTATGTGAAACATGTAGAGAGATATGACTTACAGTTTTAGATATCGGTATGTTAACATGGTTTATACACAATTCATTATATACTGTAAATAAAGTTGTAGAGGTACTTGCCTCTAGCAAAGCAAGGTAGTGAAGGAAATGCTATAGATGTCTAGTGTCTCGTCACTGTAAAAATAATACATAAACTTAGTTTTTATATTAAGTTAAACACTAAGACACTAGCTGTGCGATACGACTTTCTGACTGGACACCTAGCCAAATGGTGAACTTAGCATGGAGACCAATGGGGTGACACAACACCTAAACTAACTTTCTAGGACCTTTACACTAGGTAGGGTGAGGTCCAATACTACAATATCCCAAAATCGCAAAATACATCGTAAGTCGTAATTATTCAATAAATAAATCAGACTGTATACCGTGTTCCAACAATTTTTAAGATAGACAAAAAGCTCAATTATACATAAAATAAAGTACCAAAGTGATCCTTGTTAATTATAGAAATTTATACTAATTTTTTTGGAATTTACAAACCCTCATAGATATTTAGTAAAAATCAGTAAATATAAGTATCCTGAAAATGAGTTCTATTTTTCTATTTTTTAAAATGCCAAATGTACTTATTAAATGCTGAAAAACTATAATAATTTTCTAAATTAACATAGTAATTAAATACAATTTTCTCCATATTTTACATCACTTAAAATATATATAAAAATTCAAAAACAGTAAGTTACAATTTCTGGAAATAATTAATTAATTATTTACTATTTCATCCACGTATAGGAAATTGAACCGAAGTCCAGATACGGGATCCAAAGCCATGAATCAAGTCCAATATGACTTGTACAGGCCTTGAATGTATTTAGACACATTTGGACCCAAAAAACCCATGCTAGGTTTGGACATCAAATGGCCATGATTTAATAGATACAATAATTCATATATTAAAATAATATTAATTATTTAATAATATATTAAATTGTAAATATACAAGCCATAAAATTAATAATAAAATAACTTGTGATTTACACATAATAACATTTTGCACAAAATTGTATTGAAATATATATATACATATACAACAAATACATTTATATATATACATAAATAATATTATTATATATATATATATTATATATATATATATATATATATATTTATATATATATATATATTATTTATAGTCTATAAGTATATATAAATAATGAACATAGATAATAACAATATATATATATATATATAATATATCTATATATATATATATTATATACTATATATATATATATATATATATATATATAATATATAAAAATAAATATATATATATATATATATATTATATATATATATATATTATATATTATATATATATATATATAATACAGATATATATTATATATATACATATACTAATACATATATATACTTATATAATAAATAATATATCTATATATATAATAAAACAAATAAAAACAAAAACAAAACAAAAGAACACAGAAAGGGGGGCTCGAACTCAGCCCACTGGAACAGGGGGTGGGTCTGAGCGCCACTCGGCTGACCAGGGAGCCAGCTCGAGCTTATTGTTAGGTTAGGATTCGCATAAAATCCCAAATTAATTTCACATTCAATCCAAACCCATTAACAGTTAAACCCATTAACCCAGTAACATGTACTCGTGTCCTGACAGTTTGGGACACGAGCGTCTGCACTCGGTACGAGTCTTGGGTCCTCGTCCAAAATGATACGGACGACACGAATGTCGCGTGTCCACGTTCATCACTAGACTCCCCAACACTGGGCGAGTCCACACACGTATACACAAGACACAACTCGACACGTAGGAGAGATGACACGTACGTGTCCGTCGTAGGGTTGCTGTCGGAGACGTTGCACGGCGGAGGAGACGTCGGGGTCGTCGGAAAAAATTGCACTGGGTTCGTCTCGTCGAGACGAACCGTTTGGTGGTGGTTGGAGGAGGTGGCGTGGCCTGTAGGGGTGGAGCTCCTAGATCTTGGGTTCCGGCGAGTTCGTCGGAAAAGAAATAGGGTAGGACGGTGGCTAGGGTGGTCGGAGTGATGTCTAGGGTTTGGGTTTAGGTCGGAGGGCTTTTATAGGCTGGGAAGGCGGTGGAAATTAGGGTTTAGGGTTAGGGTTACGGTGGTTTAGTCGGAGATGATGACGGCCGAGGGCGGCGGTCGGGTGACGGTTTTGCAGAAACCCCCCCTTAATTATAAATATTACAAAAACACCCACCGTCATAGCTATATGCAAAATTCAATTTGCATAAAGCCCCCTCCCGCTATGCTATGTGCAAATAAAATTTGCACAGACAAATTAATAGTTGCAAACAGCTATAAAACTATTAAATTAATTGCAAAATGTATTTAAAACAATTTAATAAATTACAAATTGATACTTTTAGCTTTATAAATCATTTAAAAATTATTTAAAAATCCTAGAAAATTCCTAATAATTATAATAATTCATTTTAAGGATATAAATGATATTTAAAATCATAAAAAAATATTTTAAAAATCTAGGGCTTACAAATCTTTTCTCCTTAAAAATTTCGTCCTCAAAATTCACAAGGATAGAAGACTCTACAAATATTCTAACATAGCAAGCAATGCAAACAATTGACTAAGGCTACTATTAAGACTAACCTCTAAGGTATCAAGCGGGAACGGGTGGTTCCCTCGTGGCTGTTGGGGTCGAACAAGTAACGATATCTCTCTCTCATGTCCGACTCCCTCTCCCTAGTAGATTCCTCCGGAGAGTGACAGCTCCAAGCTACTCGGACCAAGGGTATGACTTTGTTCCTCAGCCTCTTCTTCCTCCGGTCCAATATCTCCACTAGCTGCTCAGTAACTGCAAGGCTCGGTCCGATCTCCAACTCTGAATGATCTAGCACATGACTGGGGTCTGGAACGTATCTCCTCAGCTGAGGCACATGAAAGACATCGTGAACTCCTGCTAGGTTGGGTGGAAGTGCAACCCTGTAAGCTACCTCTCCGATCCTCCCAAGTATCTCGAATGGCCCAATGTATCTAGGGCTCAACTTGCCGCCTCGTCCGAACCGGATCGTCCCTCTAGTAGGTGATATCTTCACCAGTACCATATCTCTGTCAGCGAACTCCATCGGTCTACAACTAGCATCGGCCCAGTGTTTCTGCCTGTCCTGAGTAACTCGAAGTCTGTCTCTGATCATCCTGACCTTCTCTGCTGCATCAGTGATCATCTCTGGCCCAAGCATAACTCTATCCCCAACATCATCCCAAAAGAGCGGTGTACGACATCGTCGTCCATATAGTGCCTCGAAAGGAGACATACCGATGCTGGCTTGGTAGCTGTTGTTGTATGAAAACTCTACCAAGTACAGATGGCCCTCCCATGATCCGCCAAAGTCCAGCACACAAGTCCTCAGCATGTCCTCTAGCATCTGTATCGTCCTCTCGGACTGTCCATCTGTCTGTGGGTGGTACGCTGTACTGAACTTGAGCCGACTGCCCAACTCCTCCTGCAAGCTCCTCCAGTAGTGGGACGTGAATCTGTTATTCCGTCCGACATGATGCTCACTGGAACTCCGTGCAAGCGAACTATCTGCTGCATGTATAGCTCTGCCAACTTCTCGGTGGAGAGTCCCACCTTGAAGGGTATGAAGTGCGCACACTTTGTCAGCCTGTCAACGATGACCCAAATGGCATCCTTCCTTCCTTGGGAACGAAGAAGTCCTGAGACGAAGTTCATCGTAATGTGTTCCTACTTCTACTCGGGAATGGGTAACGGCTGTAATAGACCAGCTGGTCTCTGACGCTCTGCCTTGACCTGCTGGCAAACTAGGCATCTCGAAATGAAACGTGATACATCTCTCTTCATCCCGTGCCACCAAAGATGTTTCCACAAGTCATGGTACATCTTATTGGCACCAGGATGAATAGAATATCGCGATCGGTGCGCCTCCTGCAAGACTTCCTCTATCAGCTCTTCCTTCGACATGCATAACCGGCTGCCTGCCTC
Source organism: Iris pallida (assembly GCA_029216955.1). Lineage (NCBI taxonomy): Eukaryota > Viridiplantae > Streptophyta > Magnoliopsida > Asparagales > Iridaceae > Iris > Iris pallida. Next base: position 2,369,957 of record JANAVB010001396.1, on the reverse strand, counting down.
AAGGATCCATCATCTGCTACGGTGAAGTCGTCCAGCAATCCAGCTAAAGCCTGGACTCTGAGTCTACGGAGGCTCTCATCTGTAGACTGAGTCTCCTTGATCTTCTCCATCAAACCTGACTGAATGTCTAGCGCCATCATCTGTATCACTGATCCTGGCCGAATCATCTTAATACCGAGCTTCTCCAGATCTTCCCGTAAATGCCGATCTATCATCAGATACCATGCCATCGGATTCCTGCTCAGCGCATCCGCCACCACATTTGCCTTTCCGGCGTGATACTGTAAATCGATGTCGAAGTCCTTCATCAACTCCAACCATCGTCTTTGCCTCATGTTCAGCTCCTTCTGTGTGAACACATACTTCAAGCTCTTGTGGTCAGTAAAGATTTCCACTCGCTATCCTTATAAGTAGTATTTTCACAACTTGAGTGCAAAGATCACCGCAGCTAACTCTAGGTCGTGGGTAGGATAGTTTCGCTCATGAGTCCGTAATTGCCTAGATGCATAAGCAATCACTTTTCTTTGCTGCTATAGGACACATCCTAGCCCCTTTTCCGAAGCATCGATGTATATGGTAAAACCTCCAGATCCTGAAGGTAATGTCAGAACTGGAGCGATCGTCAGCCTCCTCTTCAGCTCCTCAAATGCTGCCTGGCAGTCCTCTGACCAGATGTACTCTGCGTCCTTCTGCGTCAGTTTCTTCATGGGTTCATCTATCCTAGCAAAGTCCTAGATGAACTTTCTATAATAGCCTGCTAATCCCAAGAAGCTTCTGATCTCTGAAACTGATATTGGAGCCTTCCATGTCTCAACGGCAGCAATCTTCCTGGGATCCACTGAGATCTTCTCTCCAGTGACTATATGACCGAGAAACTTCACTCGGTCTAAAAAAGAACTCGCACTTCGACAATTTGGCATACAACCTCTCCTGCCTCAGAATCTCCAAAACTGTCCGTAAGTGCTCTGCGTGCTCCTCCGGCGTCTTCGAGTATATCAAGATATCGTCGATAAATACTACGACAAACTTATCCAGATACTGGTGAAATATCTTATTCATCAAGTTCATAAAGATAGCTGGCGCATTTGTGAGACCAAATGGCATCACCAAAAACTCATACTGTCCATACTTCGTGTTGAACGCCGTCTTCTGGATGTCTGCAGCCCTGACTTTCACCTGGTGGTAACCGGATCTCAAATCTATCCTGGAAAATACCTTCGCCCCACTCAACTGGTCGAACAAATCATCTATCCTGGACAGAGGATATTTGTTCTTAATGGTGATGGTATTCAACGCCCGGTAGTCAATACACAACCGGACTGTACCATCCTTCTTCGGTACAAAGAGTACTTGTGCTCCCCATGGAGAAGCACTAGATTGAATGAAACCCTTTTTCAACAGGTCATCAATCTGCTCCTTCATCTCTACGGCCTCCTTGGGGTTCACTCTATAGCAAGGCCGGAATACTGGTGATGAACCCGGTACTAAATCTATAGTAAACTCCACATCTCTGTCAGGCAAAAATCCTGGAAGATCCTCTGGGAATACATCTATAAACTCCCTAATGATAGGGTGTGGCGGTGCTAACTCCCCAACTTTCGCACAACAGTTCGGCTATAGGCTGATCTTCGGCCCTGTCCTTCTGACACTGAATGGTGTCGTGCTTGGGGGACTGAACAAAATACTACCCTCATGACAGTCTATAGCTGCATGAGCATAGCTAAGCCAATCCATTCCCAATATGATATCATACCCGGGAAGTGGCATCACAAAGAATCGTCCACCAAACTCTCTTCCAGCTATAGTAATAGAGCATCTATAGATAGCCCTAATGGGTACTGGTCTGCCTCCCGTTATTACTCTACTCATCTCCTCGGTATGTGTAGCTACTAAGTGGTGTTTATACAAAAACTCTAGTGACAGGAAGCTATGCGATGCACCGGAATCAAACAAGCATAGAGCTAGAAAAGTATGCAAATAAACATGACCTGTGATGACGTCAGCCAAATAATCTGGCTCCGAAACCTGCTCCGGCTCCGCCTCAAGAGCCAGACTATAAGCCTTTCCCTGGGGTCCCTTCTGCTGCTGCAGATGTTGCCCAAACCTCTGCTGCTAAGTCGGGAGCGGCGGTCCTCTAGACGATGGTCCGACACCTGGTACCCTCGCTATTGGACACTCCCGAAGCTGGTGGGTGGCAGACCCACAAGCTAAGCACTGTCTCAACCTCTTTTTCCATATGGAGTAATCATGCCCTGGCCTCCTACAGAATATACACACAGCTCCCTTCTGCTGCTGAGGTCCCGGGGCTCTAACTGGTGGGGTCGGGTAATGTGGTATGGGAGGACGGTATGTCTGTTGGTGCAGCGCCGGTGCTCTCGGCTGAAAAGCCTAGCGCTTGAAAGGTCCCTCGTGGTGTACGGAAGCCGCCTCTTGCAAGACAGAAGACGCTCCTCTATGCTCCGGGCCAACTCTAGGCTCTGGTAGTAGTCGGTCGTCCCGTTCGCCACTAGGAGAATGCCAATGTCTGGAACTAGACCAGGACAAAATCTACGCGTCATCTCCTCTGGGTCTGCAACCAGACTAGGAGCGAAGCGGCTCAAACGACTAAACTCTGCTGCATATTCGTCAAAAGAACTGTTCCCCTGCTGGATGTTCTGGAATCGTAGCCCCATGGCTACCCTAGTGGTGGTCGAAAAAAATTTCTTCTTGAACTGGATCTTAAACTGATCCCAAGTGGCTCTCCCTCTCGCGAATAGCGGCTCATTCTTGAACCAAACTCCTGCCAAGTCTGTCAGCAGAAATCCCGCTGCCATCGACCTGGAAATCACCCGGCAACCTAGCTCCAAGGAGCTTCCTCTCTATCAAGTCTAGCCAGTCATCTGCTACCATGATGCCCTCGGTCCCCATGAACTTCCTGGGGTTCAAACCCATTAAGTCCTTGATGTTCCCCGCTCTCTGTCGTAGCTCTACTGGTGGTGGGACCATGGTACGCTCCTCAGAACGCTCCATGCTCTGGCAGAGTAGGGTGGTCTACTCCTGATGGGTCGTTAGGAACCCCTGAATCAGAGTGAGCAGCTGGTTCCCGTCGAGAGTGACGGAAGCCTGGGTAGGTATACTAATAGGTGGTGGTGGGAGTATCCGGTCCTGTTGGGACTGGGATGTGGAAGGTGGTGGAGGCATCTGGGTTGGTGGATTTGTGGAGTGGGGGAGTATGGTAGTTGGAGGTGGAGGTGCATCGGTCAACTGGTCAACCGACTGGATAGGAAGTGTGTCATTCTCAGGGGTGGCATACTGGGACGAGCGTGTGAGCACCATCTAATAAATATAAGGACTCTTTTAATTAAACAATCATAACAACAAGAAAATCTAATTTGTAATAACGAGCATATGATGCGATGAGTTCCTATGTTGCAATTCTAGTAATCCTCTAGGTGTTCTAAATATTATTCCTAGTGTTGTCTAGTTACCTTAAGTTCCTAATTGCAAACATGCTTGGTACAATGACGTAACCAAACAATTTAGTCAGGACCTGCATGGGCCACCACTAAAAATATGTCATGATCCGCTACCCAAATTGTTGGCCGGCCGAGTCATGTCCAGCCTACGCTTGTGATAAAGCGTAGTAAGCTGTTCTAAAGACAAATAAGATAAGACCAAAGTGTGCTAACAGTTCTATATGTCAAATTGAGTCAGAATATCTCCAAACACAAAATCATCTCGTATATAAATATGTTCCAAGTACATGTCCAAAATGTAAAACTGAATACAAGTCCAGTCATAAAATACATAGTCTAAAACATGACTACTCTCAAAAGTCCCAAACAACTAAGCAAACTAGACGAGTTTCCCTGCAGGTACAATCCTCGTAAGGTAACCCTGATCCTCGATGGTAACTCCATAATAGGAGTTACATAGCAACTCCTCCTTGGTAAGTATACCTACAACGTTATCCTGTCAGGACGGGAGCAAGTACTAATTCTAATAAACTAAATATACGAAGTATGAAATGAACTGAAGTGTAATAAACAGGAATCATGGCATATCACAATCTATCATGGCAGGGATACATATGTCATAGAGACAGATGTATATGTAATGTTTAAAACTGTAGCAGGCACGTGTAGGTGTACAATGCGCAGGGGCACATAATGAAATGTACTTCCGTACAAGTGATACGGCGATAGATGTACATACGCACAAATTTGCTTTGAGATAAAGGCCTATGGCGTAGTAATATATAAAATGAAACTTTGCTCGCTACGGTAGAGGGGGCATGATCACGTACTCAACTATCAGTTTTCCCATAACCCAGATTCTAAACATGTGAGGGATACGAGAATAGCATAAGACATGGTGGATACCGAGAGCGGTATAAAGCATGTGAAACATGTAGAGAGATATGACTTGCAGTTTTAGATATCGGTATGTTAACATGGTTTATACACAATTCATTATATACTGTAAATAAAGTTTGTAGAGGTACTTGCCTCTAGCAAAGCAAGGTAGTGAAGGAAATGCTATAGATGTCTAGTGTCTCGTCACTGTAAAAATAATACATAAATTTAGTTTTTATATTAAGTTAAACACTAAGACAGTAGCTGTGCGACACGACTTTCTGATTGGACACCTAGCCAAATGGTGAACTTTAGCATAGGAGACCAATGTGGGGTGACACAACACCTAAACTAACTTTCTAGGGACTTTACACTGTGGTAGGGTGAGGTCCAATACTACAATATCCCAAAATCGCACAATATATCGTAAGTCGTAATTATTTAATAAATAAATTAGATTGTACACTGTGTTCCAACAATTTTTAAGATAGACAAAAAGCTTAATTATACATAAAATAAAGTACCAAAATGATCCTTGTTAATTATAAAAATTTATACTAATTTTTCTGGAATTTACAAACCCTCATAGATATTTATTAAAAATCAGTAAACATAAGTATCCTGAAAATGAGTTCTGTTTTTCTATTTTTATAAAATTCCAAATGTACTTATTAAATGCTGGAAAAACTATAATAAATTTTCTAAATTAAAATAATATTTAAATACAATTTTTCTCATATTTTTACAGCATTTAAAATATATATAAAAATTCAAAAACATTAAGTTATAATTTCTGGAAAATAATTAATTAATTATTTACTATTTCATCCACGTATACGAAATTGAACCGAAGTCCAGATACGGGACCCAAAGCCATGAATCAAGTCCAATATGACTTGTACAGGCCTTGAATGTATTTAGAACACATTTGGGTCCAAAAATCTATGCTAGGTTTGGACATCAAATGGCCATGATTAATAAGATACAATAATTCATATATTAAAATATATATTAAAGTATTTAATAATATATATTAAAGTAGTGAAATATACAAGCCATAAAATTATATAATAAGATAACTTGTGAATTTACACATAATAACATTTTGCACAAAATTGTATTGAAATATATATACATATGCACAAATACATTTATATATATATATATATATATATATATATATATATATATATATTTATATATGTATAAGTATATGTATGTGTGTGTATATATATATATAATATATATATATATATATATATATATATATATATATATATATATATATATATATATTTTTGAACATATATATATATATAATGAACATATATATATATATATATATAGATATATATATATATATATATATATATATATATATATATATATAGATATATATAATGAACATATATATATATATATATATATACATATACATATAATAAAAAAATAAAAATATATATATATAATAAAAACAAATAAAAATAAAAATAAAACAAAAGAACACAGAAAGGGGAGCTCAAACTCAGCCCACTAGAACAGGGGGTGGGTCTGAGCGCCACTCGGCTAACCAGGGGGCCAGCTCGAGCTTGCTGTTAGGTTAGGGTTCGCATAAAATATATCCCAAATTAATTTAACATTCAATCCAAACCCATTAACAGTTAAACCCATTAACCCAGTAACATGTACTCGTGTCCTAACAGTTTGGGACACGAGCGTCTGCACTCGATACGAGTCTTGTGTCCTCGTCCAAAACGATACGCACGACACGAATGTCGCGTGTCCACGTTCATCACTAGACTCCCCAACACTGGACGAGTCCACACACGTGTACAAGAGACACGACTCGACACGTAGGAGAGATGACACGTACGTGTCCGTCGTAGGGTTACTGTCGGGGACGTTGCACGGTGGAGGAGACGTCGGGGTCGTCGGGAAATAAATTGCACTGGGTTCGTCTCGTCGAGATGAACCGTTTGGTGGTGGTTGGAGGAGGTGGCATGGCCTATAGGGGTGGCGCTCCTAGATCTAGGGTTCCGACGAGTTCGTCGGAGAAGAAATAGGGTAGGGCGGTGGCTAGGGTGGTCGGAGTGATGTCTAGGGTTAGGGTTTAGGTCGGAGGGCTTTTATAGGCTGGGAAGGCGATGGAAATTAGGGTTTAGATTAGGGTTTAGGGTTACGGTGGTTTAGTCGGAGATGATAACGGCCGAGGGCGGTGGTCGGGTGACGGTTTTGCAGAAACCCCCCCTTAATTATAGATATTACAAAAACACCCACCGTCATAGATATATGCAAAATTCAATTTGCATAAAGCCCCCCCCCCCCCCCCCCCCCCCCCCCCGCGCTATGCACTGTGCAAATAAAATTTACACAAACAAATTAATAATTGCAAACTGCTACAAAACTATTTGTCACTTTCGTTCCCAGAATGCGTATTTTTATACATGTACAACTCATATATATTTATTTAATATTTATCATGTATCATCCTGTATTTAAATTCCTTTAATTTCATGTTAATTAATTATCTACATTTTATTTCCTGCAATTTTATTCCTGCATTTTTTTCTGTATTTTATTCTCTGCTTTAGTCTTATGTGGTTCGGCCTAGGTTGGTTTTTCTCGGGTTTATGGTGGTTCACATGAACCCCACAAACCCCACCTACCACCTTCCTATTTAAAGCCCCCATCTCCTTCTCTCTCCTCATAAACTCTCCTTCACCATTACTTTTTCTTCTTCCTCATCACTCTCTCCACCAACCAACAGCAGGCAAGTACATCTTGCTTCTTGCTTCCACTTGGAGAACCATTTTTCTGGTTCATTTGTCTTCCTCTCATGATCCTGAGAGAGTTTAGTACTTAGCATTTTTATTTCTTTGGCTTGTTTCTTCTAGATCTAAGTTGTTGTATTCTCGGTTGTTCATGGGTTTTGATCTCCCAACCTGGCGTGTATTCTCGGTTGTCCATGGGTTTTGAACCATGGGAACTTCATTTCTGGCTTGGAACGAAGGTTCAGTCACGCACACGTTCTTACGTGTCTGCGTGAATTTTCAGTCACGCACACGTCTTTACGTGTCTGCGTGAATTTTTAGTCACGCACACGTTCTTACGTGTCTGCGTGAATTTTCAGTCACGCACACGTCTTTACGTGTCTGCGTGAATTTTTAGTCACGCACACGTCTTTACGTGTTAGCGTGGATTTTCAGTCACGCACACGTCTTGACTTGTTAGCGTGAATTTTTAGTCACGCTCACGTCTTTACATACGTGCGTGAATTTTTAGTCACGTTCACGTCTTTACGTGCGTGCGTGAAATTTTAGTCACGCACACGTCTTTACGTGTTAGCGTGAATTTTCAGTCACGCACACGTCTAGACTTGTTAGCGTGAATTTTAGTCACGCTCACGTCTTTGCGTGCGTGCGTGGATTTCTTATCACGCTTTTCACGCTGTGCGTGCGTGAGTTACTTTTCACGCTCACGTTATGAGTGCGTGAATTACCCTTCACGCTCACGCTGTGCGTGCCAACGTGAACCACTTTTCACGCTCACGCTGTTTATACGCTCACTCCTGCTAGACTTAGCATAGACTTGTTGGCGTGACTTGTTGGCCTTAGCATAGACTTGTTGGCGTGACTTGTTGGCCTTAGCATAGACTTGTTGGCGTGACTTCCTGACCTGGGTGTTTCTATTTGTTCTATAATTTATTCATTTAATGGTGGCATGATAGTTCTCCTATTATATCTTTATGCTTTTTGCATGAACTCGATAATCTTAGCATGTGAATATTTTTAATACATATGGTTGTGTAGAACGTGCCTTGTGTCTTGACTGGTTTATGGATACCCAGTAAGACTGGAACTTAACCTTGAGAGTTATAGACTCGACCCCATTTAATACTAATTGACTTTCATGCCTTGTCACCATTGATAATAATGGTTATCTTGACTAAATTGATCATGCGTTCCTAGTTGGAACTAAGAGACTGGCTAGTCGTCTTATTGAATTAAATGAATGAGACACGTTCATGCAATGAACTATTGTAAACGATTAGCCGATCCCGAATATTGACGTACAGGCACATGCAGGCTTAAATTTATTTATTTATTTATTTTTCTACAAAGCAGCATGTGTACTTATGGTCAAGGCATGATTACTCTGTGGTTAGAATTGATTGTTGCATTACGCTATGTAAGACCTACAACCTAGCCGCACGGGTATCGTTGTAGAGTTGCGCATATCGTACCCCGTACGAAAGTACTCATTTGAATGACCATGATCTACGGCATGGGATTTCACTCAACGTAGAGACTATTAAGTTAAATAAAATAATGGTTGCATGGAGAGAATGGATCCCCGAGTTCTTACATGGCAGTCCTCTTGGGACTAGTAGTGCCCGACAGGCCGGCTGGTTTCCACAGATACTGTAAACCTGCCACACGGGCAGGGAGCGGTATCTGCTTATATTATTATTGTATATTGTATATTGATGACGGACGTCCCGCTGGGACTCGTCTAATTCATGATTGGCGCAATTGATTTACTGGATAGACTAGCCTTACTCGCACATGGTAAGAACTGAGGAATCCCTATTTGCATAAGTCCAGGATAACTTGGGACTCACAATAGCAAGCCGTAGGAGTTGATTGGCCATTCAAGATGATTTGTTTGTGTACTGTACCTACTTTGTTGCCTAACTGAGATGATTAGAATATCAGGACATGACGGGCCAACTTCTGTCCTTGTTTGGTTGGGAGGTTGGTTCGAAGTGTCGTGATGTTATGTGAATCCTAGTGGAAAGCAGAGATCTATTATTATATTCTCTTACTTACTGGTTTAATCCTTCATATCGTCCTTCCTTGTGGTACTTGCTATTAGAGGTCTAACCTCTCTGGTTTTGCATGGCCAGATTTAGAGCCGGTTCCCGAGGACTCAGCTTACTTCCACTTCCAAGATGGTCAATACTAGGGGAATGATCGCAGGAGGACTCGAGTGGGTTCCTTACTTCACCGCTCGTTTTGTTATTTACTTCATACTTAGCCGTTTGGCACCGACATGTTAGTCGGATTGTCTTGCACTTACTTTTACATAATTGTAATTAAGTCAGACTGCAGCTGATAACAATTGTGTATATGTTACTATACCATCTGGCTATATTTTGTAAAGCCAGATCTCAAGAACATTTTGACTAAGCGTTTGGGACGCCTTACTGCTTTATCTTACATGTTCTCTATTCTTGCTTCTTGTTTGAATGATTGAGACAATAGATGTGAAGTGACCATAGTAAGACTTTCATGTAGTATGCACCCCCTCGTCTGGTTAGACAGCATTGATCGTATTATACGGTATTCATCTACCCGTAATACGTAGCTGGCTGAGTCATTCCTCCGCTCTCCAGTATTCTGGTTCTGGGGCGTGACACTATTAAATTAATTACAAAATATATTTAAAATAATTTAATAAATTGTAAATTAATATTTTTAGCTTTACAAATCATTTAAAAATTATTTAAAAATCCTAAAAAATTCCTAATAATTATAATAATTCATTTTAAGGATATAAATGATATTTAAAATTATAAAAAATATTTTAAAAATCTAGGGGCTTACAATATCTAGATGAAAGAAATGTAGCATCAATACTAATAACCGGTAAACAACCTCCTAAAAAATCGTCAATACATGTTTTGAAACAAATAAAAATTCTTTCAAAACTATTATTTTCAGTTGTCTTTATACATACTCTGTTGCCTGGATTTGTCTCCATAATTCTTAAATCATACTCTTCAAGACTATCATATGCATCGGCATAACTACCGTTTATTTTAGCTAATACCATCTCTCGAGCTCTCCAAGCTTTGGTATAAAAAATTTGTATCCGATGTTCTCTACGTATATCCTTTACTAATTGTGATGGGCTATAGGATTAATTATCCCTAATTATATCAATAATCTTGTTTTTAATCCATCTAGCAGTAGCTAATGGATGACATCCTGTTGTCGGCCCACTTAAACAAGAATGTCAACTTTTTAATATATTAATGACAAATATTTGTCCTGTACCAAGGGGTCTACCATATACTCTCTACTTACGAGTTGGTTGATCACAAGTATAAATAATTCCTTTCGAATTGTTCATACCACTAGTTGAACGTGTAAAGTTGTGTTCAATTGCTATATTACTTACAAAAGTTCTAAACTCAGAATGGCTAGCAAATTGTTGTCCGACAAATAATTCATGAGTGATAGCATTACTAACAACATCATCTAAATTTTTAATTAAATCATCACTATTTTCAATAGCTTGAAAATCATCATTACTAGCTACATCTAATGCATGTTCTTTTTCATGAGCCGGAAGCTGTCGAGAAGAACTAGCACCCACTTGATAATTAGAAACACGTTGACGTGAAAAAATTTCAAGTGTTGGTGCAACTTAAGTAAAAAAAAAACTTATAAGTAGCGATCGCAAATTAACTTCAAGAACAAAATTTAATGCTTGTTCATAATCTATTAATAAACAATGAGAAACAAAAACATGTCTTAGTATAAAGTCATATTGAATAGAAAAGCTGTCAATAATCTGAGTGAGTAAACTATCTAATATACTACTACGATCAGTTATAAGAAGTTGGATAAAATCTTCTTTGTATGATAGCCCATTTACTGCACTTCCATGTGAGTACAATATTTTTAGACTTTGATCCATATTGGAAAAAAAAATATAGAGCTTCTAAACTGGAGAATTAATGAATATGTAGAGAAACCGTGAAGAAGAATAGAAAGTTTGAAGTGAGAATGAAACTCTCTCACATCTACCATTTATATAGGTTCACTCTCAAACGGATAGAAAGATGACCGTTGGGAAGAAAATAACGAGCGTTGCGTAGTTGGACGACATCTTAGATGGCGTCGGGTTGATCCTTCATATATATATATATATATATATATATATATATATATATATATATATATATATATATATATATATTTTTTTTTTTTTATATATATATATATACATCAATGGGGCGCCATCTTAGATGGCGCCACCCACTGTAAAATATATTGGGCGCCAGGGGATGAAGTGGGGCGCCATCTTAGATGGCGCCATGTAGGGGAATGTTTTTGGGCGCCATCCTCTTCATCGCAAATTTATTTCTCTTCCATTTTTATGTAAATACCTCAAATTACATCCTTCTATATAAAATTTTCTTCCAAGAAAAAAGAGGAGTCTAAGTAGGTTATGGAAATAAATCTAAAAAAAAGAGAGAGTTACATCCCATTTTATTTATCCATATTTAAGGTGCATCACACCCGATTACCATAATACATGACAGCCTCCACTTTTGATGGAAAATATCTCCAACACATGGTAACTCATTTGACCAAATTTTTTGGACGAAAATACACCCTTCGTCTTTCTTCCCCCACCACTGCCTCCCTCCATGTTGCGTGCTTCCAACGTTGCGCTGCCCTCCTCCCCGCTCGCACCTCAACCAAAGCCCTCCTTCCGACACCAGAGAAAGAGGGGAGAGGACCGCACCCCCCCCCCCCCCCCCCACCCCAGCACCGTGCCCCCCTCCCTAGCGCCTGACACTCCCGCGCCATGGCCGCCGCCGCGGAGTTCGAGAACTTCGACGTGACAAGCTCGATCTAGATCCCGAAGAGGGGGAAGAGAGAGGGAGGCAGGCTTTGGCTGCCCGAGGGACGGGAGGGCAGAGGGGAGAGGAGGTTGGGAAGAAGATGAAAGGGGAATAATATTTCGGTCAAAAATTAACAGTCGCAGTTGACTCTTAATTTCTGCCAAAAGTGAGAGCAACTCAAATTTTCTCATAAATAAAATATCCAATTGTTGTTAGGGCTGCAAATGAGCCAAGCCGTTCGCGAGCTGCTCGAAGCTCGGCTCGATAAAAGCTCGTTTGAGCTCGGTTCGTTTAGTAAACAAGCTGTGCTCAAGCTTTATTTTTGAGCTCGTTTAATAAACGAGCCAAGCTCAAGCTTGGAAGTACTCGGCTCGATTAGCTCGCGAGCTGGCTCGTTTATGAGCTCGCGAGCTGGCTCGTTTATGAGATCGCGAGCTGGCTCGTTTAGAAGTTCGTTTAGGAGCTCGTTTAGAAGCTCGTTCGTTCTTTGTTGAATTCTAATTTTATATATATATATATATATATATATATATATATATATATATATATATATATATATATATGTATAACATTATGGTTGTGTGTATTATATATTTATGTCCTTAATAAATGATATTAAGGAACTTTTTTTATTAAATTTTTATAAATAAATTGTTAATATTTCAGATACTTGAATTCGAAACTAACTAGCTTAAAATCAAGCTCGTTAAGCTTGAAATCAAACTTAATGAATTTGAATTAAAGTTGAGCAACAAGCTTAATTTCAAGCTGATCGAACTTGTTTATCAAGCTTGAATTAAGCTTTCTTATCAAGCTTGAATCAAGCTTTCTTATCAAGCTAAGCTCGAGCTCAAACCAAGCCAAGCTCGAGCTTCAAAATAAAAAACTTATCAAGCTCGAATAATTCTAGTCAAGCCAAACTCAAGCTCACAAAAGCTTGGCTCGGCTCGGCTCGTCTCGTCTCGTCTGCAGCCCTAGTTGCTGTGTAGATTTTCTTTTTCATTATTCTCAACCTCTTCTAGTCAAGGAGACGTGAGAATTTGAAGCTTCACTATCAACTTGCCTAACAGGTGCTAAGTGGCAGCAACTAATGCGATCTTCACAATAACTAGCCTCCTGTAGTTGCTCACCCGACATTTTCCTTGCTAATGTTCACATTTTGAAGTCTCAATCAGAAGGGGGAAACATTGCCAGCTACAACTCACTCAGTAACGTAAATAAATGACCGCATCTATGCAAAATGTGAAACAAAATAATACATTTAACTGCATATTCCAATCGTCTGTTTTGATATAAATGAACAAAAATAAAATGATAAAAACACCAGGCAGATGAGTAGCTCGGATACAAGATACAGCTCTTAGTCTCAAAATTCTGGCTGCTAAGAAAAACCTCCAGAAGATCTAGCTACCCTGAAGAACTAACAGTTTGAAAGATTATCTCCCAACTGTAAAGCCTGAAATGCAATACAAACTTCACTGCGAGTCTCTTGTATTTCCTGCTAAACGGCAGCTTGACCAACTTGTGTAGGTTGTAGAACGTTCTTTGCCAACACGTAAGTCCGCATGTTCAGGTTCTTCATGCTTTCTATTATCTGTTCATACCTGCGAGGTAAAAGGGGAAAGATGAGCAAAGAAGCTACATATAGAAAGAAACAAAGTCAGAGGGATGGCCATGCATCTACTCCATGGGCCACAGCCGGGGCCGCCAGCCAACTTTACCACCACCACTAACCACTACCACAATAGAAAGATTCTCGCATATTCTGGTTGGTATATGGATCGTATTCTATTAACGGCCAATTGTACCTAAGATGAAAAGGCGGTCATAATGTAGCTTACCGGTTGAAGACCGTTGGGTACTTACTTGTGGGGAATCAAGGAGTATAGAAATAGTTTGGTGATTGCTTGAGAGAAAATAGAGAACCCTCGAATTGTAAGGCAAACTTACACATTGGGATGATTGGATGCCATAACAACAGTCCCTGCCACTGAATCGATCTTGGCTTCAAGCTTCGAGTTCCGGACAAGATTCATTATCCATCTCTCCGCCTCATCGTATGTCATGTTCAGCTTCTCAGCAAGCATGCTGTTGGGAGAGAGCAATTTAGATATATAATGGCATATCAAGTTTCTTTGCCTCATTGAAGTTAACATCAACACCAAATTTTGTGCGAAGAGCGAACTTCAGTTCACAAAGGCAATACATGGCTTCCATAAAGAAACTAACATTAGCTACTACATTTTAAGTGTTCAATCGACATGCAAGCCATCCATCCTTATCCCTTCCCACATGTTGGCTTTGGTGACTTAAATAGAAAATCAACACAAAACATCAACTGAAGGTCCTACATAAATGGTTACCCAGATAAGTATCACGTGTGCGTGTGTGTAAAGCTCAAGCCCGTGTGTGGTTCTCTACAAGGGGGAAAAAGGATTCAGTGTTAAAAAATTAGGAGCTCTGTCTACCCAAAGAAACAATCAAATGACAGAAGGTTTCTCATAAGAAGAGCAACAGATAATAAGACCACTAGACAAGGATAGAAAGAACAACCTACTCAGTCAATAATCCTCCCTAGATATAGGACCCCATACTAATGGAAAAAGGCTAGGATGATGACAATGATCATGACAAATGTGCATTTAGAAGAACAAAAGAAAGACATTTAGGTTAGTTTAAGTATACATATAGACCTACTCAACTCATTTCATCGCTAGGCAAATTCATACAAGTTCTGTTTGTAACCGCAAGCTAATGCGTTGTTTAGTGTTTTTGAAGAACCATTTTTTCTGCTTTAGTTGAAGGAACAAAGTTTTTCCCTTTCACATTGTTCCTATACTTATATTATTCACTTCCTAATGCTCTTACCACCATTAATATCTTTCGGCCATTTGTGAAATGCCAAAAGACAATAGATCTTAAAGCAAGACATTTAGAAGCAATTTCTAGGAAAATCCCAGAATAGCTTTTTTGTTGCAGAAATATCAGTAACAGTAAGAAGTTTAAAATTAGATTGCCCAGTGTGATTCTATTTCAACTATGAGCACACGTGTTGGTCAATAAAATGCAGATGACATCACAATTGATTTATGGAACCTTCTGTGGCATAAATTGATTTTTTTTTTTTTTGTTATAGACCATTTTTACGTAATATTGGGAGGAAAGCCAAATACCTGATATCAATACACTTGTGTATGCGGCAGTAAGTTTCAAAAATGAAGAGTCGGGCATTTTCAAGAAACTCATCCCTCAAAGGTACTGTGGTAAAGGTAGAATCTTCAGCACGTTTTCCAAGAAAGGGATCATTCAATATTACCTGAGCATATGTAAAATAAGCTTCCATCAGATAACTTGAGAAACCATAAAAATCTTAAACACAGAGGACACATGAAGGAAAAGTACACAAAATATGTAATAGCAGCAGAAAACACTAACTACAATAAAAACTAAAAAAATGAATTTTTTTCAGCGTCAGAAAGCATGGAAGGTGACCCAGTCAAGAACAAGCCTCCAAGTAGCATGAGAAACAAACCAAAAAGATTCTCTATTGTAGTATCAAGAATGCACTCATTTCGAAACTATTTTTGTTATTCATCCATCTCAGCGTTCTCACTTCAGCTCCTTACAATTTTTTTCGCAAAAGTTTTTTTAACTTTCCAATCCTGAACCATAAAGCATGGGGTACCACATAAAGCAATCTTGTAAAACTTTACCCAACAAATTTTTGACTCTCCAGTTCTAACATGTTTAGGATATTTGTCAGCAAAAGAGATATATAAGCGATGATATTTATACAACAAAATTAAGGGGAGATCTTGAGTTTTTAAAAATGAAAATTGGATGCTTCCAATAAATAGTTAGCTATAATAAGGAGGTCAATATGTATTTGCTTTTACTAGTGTTCACACTGAGATCAGATTGTTTTAATAAAGAAAACCTAGTAAAAAAAAACTAACAGATTGATAAATCTATGTTTCTTGTATCAACTTAGAAAAAGAAGAATGAGTCTCTTCCTGCTAAAGCCAAACTTCTCTTTCTACTTGAACCTTAATCATGTTTGATTTGGTAGATCCATAATTTAGATCCAACTCAAACATGCTGACAACTGTTAATCATACTCATCTTTGTTCAGGTGATGCCTATCTCAGATTATATTCACCTGTTAAAAGCTGCAAATGAAGCTAATTTCATAGTAATGGAATAAGGACAATATGAACATCCACAAATGAGAATGAGTGGAGCTGTGGAAATAGATGTCAGGCTGGTCCACATTATAAGCTAATTTGTTAGTTACGAATTCCACACTTAAAGAATGAAATAAATGAATATAGTGGCATAAAAGTATCCAAGTACAGACGTACTAGAAAAGTGAAAGTAGGGTGCAACACCTAGATGGTAGATTTCTGCAAATAGCAACCCAAGAGAATTTATGGACAGCATATGCAGATACAAATTTGACCTTAACCAAGTAATGTAAAACATCAGACAGTAACTCAAAGGTGAGGCATGGATAAAGAGGAATGGCAATACAGTTTAAGCAACTCACATGCTCACACTCCCGAAGTTTCTTCTGGGCACCTTCAAAGTCATAGTTCACGTACAAGCACTCTATAAACTCTGTTATGGGATCTTTGTAAGAATGCTGCTCTTGCTGGATAACTTTGATCAACTCCTTCAGCATATTTCTTCTTCTTTTATTGACAACAACTGCAGTTGCAACATATCGCAAAAGGTGCTGTGCATTTGTTTGAATAGCATTCAAATACCTGCAAAAAGGAAGAAAATAAGATAAGAAAAGTATAGCAAGGTCTGTCTTCTATAGATATTCTTACCTAGTAGTCATCTACCTAAGGCCTCTTATGCAATAGGCATTACAAAATGATAAACACAAGGTAAGATAAGAAGAGCCAATGGAATCATATTCTGACATTTCAAAAGGTCTATCACTTCAGTTCCCAGAGGGGTGAAATTGATCTACCGCAAAGAAACACCCACCAAAAAGATTAATTTGAAGAGGGGGTTTGGGGTGGGGTGGGGTTGTTTTTTGGGGGGTGGGGTGGGGGGGGGGGGGGGGGGTTGTTTGTGTGTGAGTCACATTATAGTAAGGATTTATTTTCCACATTGTAATGAAGAAAATAAGGTTGGAAAAGCATGGCAGAGCCATGCGGATTAACCCCCCTGTTCCAGGTGAAATGGGGAAACAAATATAAACATATATGCATTCGTCCGTCCACCTAAGTCTTCCAACTTTGCCCTAATGCCCAATAAATAAATACTCTCTGTTAGAGGCATAGCAGGAGAGAATCAAATCTATCTATATATTTGGATTATTTTTTTTCCTTCTCTTTTTTTTGGCAATGGCATTGGCAGTGGTGGTTTTTTTTTTTTTGGTGTTTTTTTTGTGTGTGTGTGTGTGTGTGTGTGTGGGTGTTGGGGGGGGGGGGGGGGGGGGGGGGGGGGGTTGAGGAGACCTTGTTACAAAAAAAAAAAGAGAAACCTATATAGACCTTATTTGTCTCTGCATATTCTGCATGTCTTTTCTCTAACTTGGTTCCTCAATCTTCTGGGAGCCCTTGACCCTAAAAAATAGACAATTGCCGTGCTAAAACAAATCTTTTCTCCTCTTCCTCCAGAAGTCACATCCGCCACGCTAGCCTATCGATATTCAGGCCAAGACATTCATCTTCTTCGGTCTCCACATTTTCAATTGAGTCAACATCAATAATTGAGATCGAGACTAACATTAACTTCCGAATATGAAAAGGAATGAACATCTCTACAACTTGCTGGCTTTATAGACTTTAAATTGATTTGGATTCCTTTACGTTCAATTATGTTCTTAAAAGAATCTTCTCGATTATATATTATTTATATTCATGAAATAGTTAAACCTTCTCAATTTTAATGATGCTGAACTTCTGAAGTATGGTAAACCTAGTTAAATTTTTACAATTGAGTTTTTTTGGCTTGAGTTTACGAATATTTTTGTTATCCTGCCTTTGGCCATGGATGTGCCTACAAAGATGTCAGGATCTTTCTAGTCATTTGAAAGAATACATTATAAGGAGGTATGTAGGGATCAGGATATCGAACAATTATTGAACAAACGGAGAAAATCCAACCATACCAAAAGTTGAGAACTTTTCCCCATCTAGCTTATTAACTTGGTCAGTTCCATTGGCCAGTTCCAGAACCAAATCCCTTCTGAAATTTTGAATCTTATCAAATGTTTCCGATTGAGATCATATGGTGACATAAAGAACCCTATGCATTGTAATTTGTATCTGGATTCCCTCGGGAAAGGAGATAATACTTCACTTCCCAGTCATTGGATTAGCAGGCGTTTGAAGTTTAGGTAGGAATTTTATTTGGGGGGAAGGGTGGGGAACAATTTGGGTTATGGACGATGTAATCGTGGTCTGTGTCAATCCAACGTTTGGAATTGAAGCAGAGTTCTCCCCTCTGCAGAAGAATATTCTCTCCTCTGAACCCAAATCCTATACATTGATCTACTGAGCGAAAGTACCTTTTTGCCACATTCCCTCGCTTGGATTTGATAAGGCTCTATAAAGACGCAGGGGCATGATATTAAAAGGCAAAATTGTATAAATATAGAACGTTTAACAAAAAAATGTTCTTAAAGGAGCCATAAAATATATTTAGTTTGAAAACTTAACTTCACAAACCACTGTTGAAAACTTCACCAGCATTATAATTATTATTCATTTCGACATGAATATAAAATTACCGATTTCATGGCTTTTAACTGAGTTGAATGGAAGAAAAGGCTTCAAACAGCCCACCCCAATAATTTGGGACAAAGGCTTTGTTGTTGTTATAAAATGAATATAACACAAGAATTAATAAATGTACTTTAAAGGGCATAATTAAAGTCAAAGAAACATATACATGTGTTGATCATCCAAACTTCAAGACTACAA
This sequence comes from Iris pallida, assembly GCA_029216955.1. Taxonomy (NCBI): domain Eukaryota; kingdom Viridiplantae; phylum Streptophyta; class Magnoliopsida; order Asparagales; family Iridaceae; genus Iris; species Iris pallida. Next base: position 2,351,043 of record JANAVB010001396.1, on the reverse strand, counting down.
AATCTAACTAGTAGTACTAGAGAGTACTATATTTCAATTTCACATGTTGATGTTACTCTTGATCTCAATTACTAATGTTGACTCAATTGAAAATGCAGAGACCCAAGAAGATGAATGTATTTGATCTGAATTGGATAGGCTAGCGTAGCTAGTGTGACTTTTGCAGGAAGAGTTTGAGAACGATATTTTAGACAAAGTTGTCCATTTTTAAGGGTAAAGGAAAGCAGTTACAGAAAAAAGAAAAAAAAAGGGGAAAAAAGAGAGGAAGAATGTTTAGAAACAGAGAAGGCCTCCATAATTCTTTGGTTGGAAGTGGGTCCTATAAATATTTGATTCTCTCATGCTCTGCCTGATAAACAAGAAAAGTTTTCATTAGGTCAAAGGTAGACTGATGAAGTTAGTGTTTTTATTAAACCAAAGTTAGAATAAGACCAAGAATGGATTTTTTTTTTTCTATTAGAACATGATTAGAATGGCTGAGGGTGGATGGGCAAAGTAGAAAACCAGGGGGCAAATGCATATTTCATCTGAGGCAAGTGGTCAATTTCCTCATGAACACCAATGGCTGTGTCCATATTAAGAGTTTCTCTGTCCTAGAACCTTTGATATCTTTTGTCTAACCACTGCAGTTAAAGGAAAAGAATAGAGGGTTACAAAATAAAATGCTCTTTAAAGAGAGAACCTCCTTGATGTTGGAAACAATTAACAGAGTGAAGAATGGTGATGCTTAATATTCAGTATGTCATCGTACCTTGTATTATGAAAACCTCTCATCAGTTTGCTTATGAAGTTTTAAGTTTTACCTACTGGCCTAGAGATGCTCATGATGACTTGAGTCATGGTAGCCCATATTGTAAGTTTATAACTGTAAAATCCTTTCAGTAGTTTGCATATGAAGATTTACTTACTGCCAATATTATTTAGCAGCATTCTTAACTGTTGTTTAGGATTCTCTCCTAATAGTAATGAAAATAAGAACACATTTTTCTCTCCAATGAAATTTAAGAGCATGTTAGGTGTTTAAAAGTAAATGACGGTAGAAGTTTTAAGAGTAAGATATAAGGAATCTCCAAACAAATAATAAGCTGATAGGAAATTCAGAGGGCGTGAAGAAATATGGAGATATCCTTTGTCTGAGGAGAACGATATAACATAATGTTTCTTTATAACATGTTATTCTCTAATTATCATAATACTTTCGTACTGTAATCCTTATTCTGTCTATTGGTTGATATTCAAGAATATGATTTTCTTAATATGAGCACCTCAAATCTTTCGCATTTCAAAATAAGCTTGTGACACTTGTTATTAGAAGGAGACCCTATATTCATATAGATTACTGGTAGTAAGCACGTGGTCAAAGGCAGAAGCGGACCACCGATAAAGTTAACGGATGTCACTTTTTTTTACAATTTTCCATTCACCCTTTCCTCTTTCCTCCATCCTCCAACCCAACAAAACCAAACCCATTCACCAATGGAAGAGCCCTAACAACCCTCCGCTGGAAACAATATCAACTTCCCCCTCCCCACCTTGTCTTAGCCACCCCCTCCCCTCCTGCCCAACTCTCCCTCTCCTCATTTTCTTCCACCACCACCCCCCGACTCCTGCCTCCTCCCTCATTCAGCCACCCCATCCTTCCTTGCCCCCTCCTCTCTTGGCCACCTCCCTTCTCGCCAACCTTCCCAACCTCCCTCCCAAACTCTCTCCTCCCTTTCCTCCTTCACTCTCAACCGAACTCAAAGGACAAAAAGGTCATTCCCCTGGTACGGTTAGAGTTAACCCTAGGGTTAGATCACTCCAATTATGATGGAAGCTAATAGTGGCTTAAATTGTAATAACTTGTATGAATATACAGTCTTCTTCTTAATAAGAAGATTATGGGGGCTTGTGTGAAGATGGGCGAGATTTTAGGGGCTTGAAAATCCTAAAGAATATTCATGCTTCAGAAAGAAAAATAAATGTGTTGAGAAGTATATATTGAATGGTACCTCTTTCCTCTAATATTTTTATGTTATCTATTACTCTTTTCAATTTCGGGATAGCCAATTTGTACAACACTGGAAATAAGAAAATGATACATGCATGCATCATCCAAATTGGTAAGTATGACAGAAAAAAAAAAGGGAACATTATCCCTAAATGATTGCCATTACTGAAAAATCAAAGTTAATTCCACCCAAAAAAAGGAAACCACATTAAATATTCCAAGTGAATTTTAATATCAAACCTGTCCTGGAAGAAAAGATCGATGATCCCATTTCTCCCGTTTTCATGATTAAAGAAGATAAAGAGGCTCCAATGCATCAGCCATATCCTATTTTGCAATTGGTTTAGAGGAGATGCAAAATTCTGCTTGGCAATGAAAGTATCATCAGAAAATACAAGGAAAAAAATTAACTTTGACCACTATTTACAAGAAATATGACCTTTGAATCAATTATCTCTTTCAAGCGATTGAGTTCTTCGAGTGCAATATCCCAATTCTGCATCAAAATTTCTGCAGCAAGCTTGCCCCACAGAGCACTCAAGCTTCTGTCACTGTTAGTACACAAAGCACGGTACTGGTACAAAAAATCAGCAGCCCCTGAGTAGTTTCCACACTCAAACTGGAACTTCGCGAACTGATATAAGGCCTCTATTTGTTCTGAACCAATCTGCTAGGCGGAAGCAAAATCTTTCTTTAGGTTTTTGGTTGAAACTTTAACCTAGGTTGTCAACACGTGATACGTGTCGTGTATCGTATGATACAATAGCTCTAGGAATTTAGATCTATACTACCAAATCCGTATAGGAACATGATTTAATATAATTTTCCATAATTCTTTTATTTGTTTCATCTTTATAGGTAAATCTATTCCAAAATTCAGATTCTTAATGATTACATGACCTCAAACCGATATTAGCTATCAGCCTATATTTATCATATCGGATCAACTGATACATAACAAAATGGTAGTATATCGTATCTTCTTATATGTATCGTGAGATACTGAGAACATAGAGTTTAAGTTATTTACAGTGTCCTTGATGTGTCCAATACGTGTTCGACAACATGACAAGGACATGACACCAATTTATGAAGTGTATCCTTCCTAGAGAGGCAACCATTCTAGCAAACAAACCGAGAGCAAAAAAGTGAAATATCAAGAATTTTCCTATATAACATCAATAAATTCCATGACTTGTACCAACACCATTGCCATCCAATAAAATAACTAACAAAAGACTTCATAGAACAATGAAAATTTTACTTCTATTAAAAAAATCCATGTATAGTAGAACCTACAATCGGGTGTTTCTTGAGGGTCTGCTTGGTAACGGTGTTTTCAACTGTTCTAGGGTGTTTTTGAACCGACCGTTTATGAAAACCCATGCTTGTTTATTTTCTTGAGGCACTAGTTTTGATCGGCTCAAAAACCCTCCAAAACCGGTGTAATGCAATTTTGGGTGGCTTTATAAACACCCCAAATCGGTGGGTTTTGGACGGTTTTATTATTTTATTCCATTTATATCCTCACCAAAAATATATAACTGTAACTACTAATATCCTTCCCTATTTAATTTTATTAATGTAAAAAAAATTCAGAGCCGCTCGTTAGTGAATTACCAAGCATGGATTGGACTGGTTTAAAAGCCGCTACTTAAAAACCATCAAAAACCAGACCTCTCATAACCAGTACTCTAAAAACACCTCATAACCGCTACCCTTACAATTGCCAAGCAGACCCTGACATAATTTAACCAATTCCAAAATTTTAAAAAATAACAAGTAGAGGAGAAAAATAGACCTGATACCGATCGCTGAGCATCTGGAGATTGTACTGCCTATCCGCCCTCAGTTCCGAGACCAGCGCCGCGTTCTGGAGGAACATTATCAAAGGCGCCGCCTTTTCCTCGAGGGACTTGAGCCTCGACACAACCTCGTTCCTCCTCTCAATCATATCTGCTCCGAAGCCATAACAAACATTACAATCGACGCAACAACAATTACGTAACGGAGAGTTTGGGTTTCGGGGATCCGGACCTTGGGGGACGTCGTCGGTGTTGAAGCGGCTCTTGTGGATGTCCATGGCATAGTCGACCATGTTGGTCTTGCTGAGCAGCTCGATCTTGGCGCCGAGGATGGCGCTGTCGTTGTAGAGCTCGCGCTCCTGGAGGAACTCGAGCAGGGGGAAGACGAGGTGGCGATCGAGGTGGAGGGAGATTCGGGGGGTCAGGTCGTACTCCGCCATGGCTAGGGTTTCTGAATTTTTGGGTTTGTGGAGGAGAAACTGGTAGTTGCCCTAAATAAAACTCACACCTTCAGGTGGGCTCGGCTGGGCTAAGGGGCTGGACATATATTTGGAGTCCGAAACCTCTAGATGGTTGTGTCAACTTCTATCGGTAAGAACCAAATTTGTATCGGTAATAACCAAATCTGTATTTAGTGGACACGTGACAGATATATTTAACCACTCTGCTGCACACCCCTACGGAGAGAACCGTACGTGTGAGCCGAGGACACGTGCCAATCCTTCCATTGGTCCGGACTGGATCTTGACGAGCACGGAAGGGGGACTCAGTTTTGGTGGATCCCAGAGCCCAAAACAATAAAGGGTAGTCATGTGTCCTCAGTTCACGTGCATGGTTCCTCCATCGGTCTATGACGATTTATTCTATATTTAATTTTTATATGCAATAAAATTATTTCTGAATAGACCTTTCTCTAAGGAACTTCAAACAGTCAAAGGGACGGTAAAGTTTTTTTCCCCTTAAAAATTACCTCTCCTGATAGGGACCAGATTGACCAAGACGTGGCAAGAGACTAACATGAGCCTGAGTTTTAGACTAACCGGTCTTTAAAATCTACGCAAGATATTGTGGTTGAGAAGTTGAGTGACACCCATTATGAAAGAAAAACTTATTGTAACTCATTTACTCCTTAGGTTAGGTGTTTATCTTTATTGTTATTTCTTATCTTGACGAAGCTTATCTTCGTTAGGATTATGTGTTTAACTTTTGAATTATTTTTGTGTTATCTTATGTTTGAGTTATATGGCTATAAAAGGAGTCAAAGAATTGTATAAGAAACACAATGATTGAGATAAAATCCACTTTTAAACCCAATGGTAAACCCAGTGAATTGAGTGTTGTTTCTTCTCTCTTATTTTACCAAAAAAAATGACGTCTTCACTGAAGGATCTGTTGTCTTGCTTGGAGGACGTTCGAGCAATCTCCTTTAGTCGACGATGTCGCGTAGCCAAAGCAGTCGACAAAGACGTCGAACTAACCTCGAACACCTTCTAAAGCAACAATCAAAACTGGATCGAGTATGTCGTTCTCATGTGCACATGTGTGATCTTATTCTTTGACAACGAACTATGCACAATAACCTGAGGAGTCAAAGCATGTATTGAAGGCCTCTTCCTCGTAGTCGAAGTTTGTGTCTTCTATAAGACTTGCAGATGAATCACGCTCTTTTGAATAAGTCGTGCAAGTTAATTTCAAAAACAATAATAACAACTACGTTTCCTTCTACCATTTTTGTTTAATCAATACAAATAACTTGCTTACGATTAAATCTCCTACAAACCGTAATTATAAAATTGGATGAGTTGAACTTAAGTTCTCGTCCCACGTCAAATTTGGTATCAAAGTCTAGGTTTATGCTTGTTTATACATTTATGTATCGAGATAATTTTAGGTTCAAACACAGGATATACTGATTTTTTTAATAAATTATCTTCATTAATAGTAGACTCTAGTAAGACGAGCGAAGAAAGAGTAACCACTATATTGACTCAAATAGTAAATGATTCTAGAAAGCAAAAGAGTGTTGAATTAAATGAAAGGTTCAATGCACTAGGATAGAGACTTTAAATGCTAGTCTCAAAACCAAATAAGCGATATATGCCCTTGAACAACCATACAAAATAGTTGTACAAGATCCATCTCATTAGGGAATGAGTACAACCGTTGTTGGACCAAATGCACGTATAGCACAACATGATATTAGAAAGGGTCCCACTGAGAGGCGTAATCTAGCTAATCTTGCTCCACCTGGAAGAGGAACTTAGAGCTAGGGTTCCCATGATAATCGCGACGATTATGATGAAGAATATTGTTAGTCCCTTGGCGAACAATCGATGGAAAAACACGATTTCAGAAACTATTGTAAAGACAATGTTTCCAGCAACAACACCCTAAAGAAGGTGATGTTGTATTACGAGAATCTAAAAAGATTTCGTAATTTTTCTCGAAGGCAACTGAACCGTATAACTTCTAAAGAGAAGCCACAGTATTCTCGAAGGCAACGGAGGAAGATGCTTTAGAACGCTGGCCAAAAAATGCTTTAGAACGCTGGCCGGCGCTCAAAGCTATATCCGCCTTACGGACAAGCCTCCAGGAACCAGCAAGTTCGAAGAGAACTTTAGAACGCTGGCCAAAAAATGTCGACTCCTCGGAATAGCAGCAGCACTTCTCTCTCTCTGGAAATTTTTTGAGTATTTTCTGAGTATTTTCTGTGTATTTTATGTAACCTTGGAGAGAGGAGATGCTTCTGATATTATAGGCACGAGATGGGCTTTTCAAATTCTGAACGCACGCCCTGGTTTAATGCCAGATCCGGATTTTCTGGATCTGAGCCATTTCCGGATCTGAGCCCACAAGACCCGCGGACGTTACATAATTTGAACGGCCCACTCGACCCGCTCGATCCGCTCGACCCGTACGACCCGTACGACCCGTACGTCCCGTACGCTCCGCTCGCCACGCAGGGCCGCGCAGAGGCTCGCGCACGAACGCAACTAAAGCGCACAATGCGCCTTGCGACGAGCTGTCGTGCTAAGTGCAAAGTGCCATCAAAAAGCCACATTAAGCCTCAAAAGCCCATTAGCCCAAGCTCAAGCCCAAGCCCGAGCCCGAGTCCGAGTCCGAGTCCGAGTCCGAGTCCGAGTCCGAGTCGCTAAGCCCCTTCGGGGCTTAGCTCCAATAGATTTAAATCTATTTACATTTGGCCAAAAGTTGGTTTCTTATTCGCACCTCTATGTAAAATCCCCCCACATGGCACCCTCCATTGGGCCTCAACCCATGTGCATCTCTCTATTCCTTCATAAGTAATATATAGAGATACATATTGGTGTGATTTTCCGATGTGGGACTATCTTTTAACAATAGAATGTTGTGAACACACATAACACATAGAATAAAACACCAACAATCCCCCACATATCTCTATATATATGAGTTAAGCGTTCCACATAATAACTGTCCATTATGCATTAGGATAGATGTCGCTGACGACTTGAATCTTCCCGCATGGGTTGAACAACAGTATGATACAAGAATGGACTACACCTTAAATTCTGTACCATAGCTATAATTTTTCCCACTCACATAACGCAGTTATCTGTGCTTCTGGCTGCACATTAAAGGCCTTGTGCCAGCCTGGATTTCAATGTATGTATTTTGGGCGTCTACACATTTACCCTCAAGAGACGGCCTGATATCTCTTTGTCCATACACTATAGGTGAGTTCTTTATTAAAGAGACATGGCATGAAGCATCCAACGCTTCCTTTGCGGTGCTACGCCGCTATGGCATGGCCTTAAGCCGAGGACCTTACCCCGAATCACCGGGAACCTCATCGTAGTGTCATACTACCCGTAGCATGAGGTCTAGCCCCTTTGTAGTGCCAAACTACCCAGCATGAAGCCTTACGCTTCTGTGCGGTGTTACGCCGCTACGATATGGCTTGCAAGGCCGAGGCTTTATCCCTAGCCGGGTTTACCTCATTGTGGTGTCGTGCCACCCGTAACATGAGGAACACCTCCTCTTTGTAGTGCTGACTACATCCCTCTTTAATTCAATATACAACATTAGGCCAACTGCCTATTTGCGGTGCTACGCCGCTGTGACTTGGCTAACATAGTCGAGGATTTACCTCCTTCGAGAACCTCATGGTGGAGTCACCGCCACACATAGCATGGAGTCACACTCCTTGTAGTGCTGTGCTACCATGCTTCCTGTAAAGCATAACAGACCTTCACTCAGTCTGAGAACTCATTAAGGCATTATGCCATCCTTCCCACAGGATCAATTTTCCGTAGAAAATTCATAGTAGACAATAGTGGTTCTGGGTCCGAAACCCTTCCATGTTCCGTAGAACAAGTACCCACTGTTAACTAATATTTTTCCAGTCAATAGTCCTCCCTTGAATCAATAAATTAGATATCTGGTAGATTTCTCTTTGAACCAATAACATAAAATTTATTGATAGGATTATAATGACACAATATTAGAATGCCTTCAAACCTATCTTCCTTGCTGTGTCCTCGACCAGCTGTCGTTTGAGGCCTTTCGTGAACGGATCCGCCAGGCTCTCTTGACTCCGAACATCGATCACTGCAATGCCGCCTCGTTTGATGAGATCGTTCACTGCTCTGTGCTTTAACCGCACAGTCCTCTTCTTTCCGTTAAAGAGTTCATTTAATGCTACTGCTGTTGTCGCCTGGTTGTCGCAGTATATCGGGATTGCCGGTATCTGAACTCCAACCACTGGAAGATCATACATGAGCTCCCGAAGCCACTCTGCTTCATCTGCAGCAGCATCCAATGCAAAGAATTCAGATTCCATGGAGGAGCGAGATAACATTGTCTGCTTCTTCGATTTCCACGATATAGTAGCTCTGCCCAAAACGAATATGAATCCACCTGTAGAATACTCGCTCTCCACCTCTGAACACCAGCTAGCATCACTGAAGCCTTCCACTACTGACGGATCTCCGCTGTAGTATAGTGCAAATGTCTGAGTCTTTTTTAGATATCTCATAACACGCTTCACAGCGTTCCAGTGTTCAACGCCTGGGTTGCTAGTGAACCGACTCAGCATTCCCACCGCAAAAGCTATGTCAGGCCTTGTGGCAGTAGTAGCGTACATCAAGCTTCCGATGATGCTGGCGTACTCCAACTGCTTGACGCTTTCTCTCGAATTTGGCTCCAGCTTCTGATCACTCCGGTACGGTGTATCAATTATAGGAAGATCTTGATACCCGTATCGAGTGAGCATTTTCTCAATGTAATGAGATTGTGACAGTGCTATTCCCGTGCCTGTCCGGATGATCTTGAGCCCTAAGATAACATCGGCATCCCCCAAGTCCTTCATACTGAACTTGGTCGAGAGAAATTTCTTTGTCTCTGTGACACAGCTTAAATCCGTACCTAGGATTAGCATGTCGTCAACGTATAGACAAACGATAACTCCTCTTCCGTCAGCAAACTTAGTATAGACACACTTGTCTGTTTCACTGACCTTGTAGCCATTTGACCTTATCACTTTGTCAAACTTCTCATGCCACATTTTGGGAGCTTGCTTCAAACCATATAGAGACTTCATCAACTTGCAGACTTTGTCTTCCAGACCTCCGACGACAAATCCTTCTGGTTGTTGCATGTAGATCTCTTCGGTTAGTTCGCCATTAAGGAATGCCGTTTTCACATCCATCTGATGTATCACTAGTTTGTGTATTGCTGGTAGAGCAATTAACAATCTGATGGTTGTCATCCAAGCTACTGGAGCATAAGTATCAAAATAGTCGATCCCCTGTTTCTGAGCAAACCCTTTGGCCACTAGCCTGGCCTTGAATTTATCGATGGTTCCATCTGCTTTCATCTTCTTCTTGAAGATCCATTTGCATCCGATGGGTCTTGCTCCTTCTGGCAGGTTAACTAACACCCATGTATTATTGGAGGTGATTGAGTCAATCTCATTGTCTATCGCCTCCTTCCAGAATACAACATCTCTGGTCTTCATCGCTTCATCATAGGTAAGCGGATCTGCTTCCACATGATAGGTGACGAAGTCATCTCCGAAGTCTTTCGGCCTCCTTACTCGCTTAGTTGACGGTTCAGCGAGTTCTGGTTCAACTGGTGTCTCTTCGACAATAGCTTCTTCTTGGATTACTGGTTCTTTAAGGACTTCTGTCTGCTTTGCACTCTCATCATTCTCCGGAAGATTCGCGAGAACAATATTTTTGTGCCTTGCAAACTTGTCTTCAAAATATTCAGCATCGCGAGATTCAATGATATGATTTGATTCTATATCAAGGAATCTCCGAGCATCACTCTTCTCGGCATAACCCAAGAAGATAGCCTTAGTAGTCCTAGTCCCCAGCTTCTGAATCTTCAGATCTGGGAGCTTCACATAAGCCAGACACCCCCACACTCGAATGACAGTCAAGTTAGGTCTGACTTTGAACCAGAGTTCATGAGGGGTTATGTCCGAAGCTGCATACGGTACTCTATTGAGAATGAAAGTAGCCGTTAATGCAGCTTCTCCCCAGAAGCTCTTTGGAAGACCCGCAGTCAACAGCATAGAGTTCATCATCTCTGTCAATGTTCTGTTCTTCCTTTCTGCTACTCCGTTGGATTGAGGAGAGTACGGAGCCGTCGTCTCATTTATGATTCTATGTTCTTTACAGAATGATGAGAAATCATGAGACCGATACTCCCCGCCTCTATCACTCCTTAGCCTTTTGAGTTGTTGTCCAGTTTGCCGTTCAACCTCGGCCCTGAACTCCTTGAACTTCTCGAATGCTTCGTCTTTAGACTTGAGCAGGTAGACAAAAGCATACTTTGAGAAGTCGTCGATGAAAGTAATAAAATACTTCATCCCGGCTTTTGTAGAGAATTGCTTGAAATCACAGATATCTGAGTGAACCAACTCCAGAAGATCTGTGCTTCGATGAACCCTGTGAAAGGGTTTCCTTGTGATCTTCGTCTGAGCACACACTTCACATTTCTCTACCTTACCCCCACACTTGGAGATAAGTCCTAGGCTAGACATTTTGTTAATTTTTTTACAATGAACATGTCCTAGCCTATTATGCCACAACTCAAAAGAATAGTTCAAAGTAGAAATAGCATTAATATCATTTTGCTGGGTTACAACAAGCTGAATTTTGTACATTCCTTCAGTCTGGAAAGCTTTTTCGAAGAATGTACCCTTCTTGGACATCACCATCTGGCCAGCATTGATGTCCATCCTCAAGCCTGCGTTGCAAAGCAGGCTCCCAGAGATCAGGTTCTTAGCAATTGCAGGAATATGCTTCACTCCTTGAAGCGTCAGAGTGTTCCCCGATGTGAGTTTCAGCTCCACCGTCCCGATCCCCAGTACTTCAGCTTGTGCCTGGTTTGCCATTATAACTTTCTCGGAAGTTGGCTCATATGAGTCGAACCATTCCTTGTCTGAGCAGACATGACATATAGCACCAGTGTCTATCCACCAGTCCGAGTCAACCCTACATTTGCAACCTGTTTTATCATTGCAACCAGATTAGTAACCAAAGAAACCTTACTAGGCTCACCTTTTTCTGGTTCCTTGCAGTCACTTTTGTAGTGGTCCTTCTTGCCACATTTGTAACAAGTCACATGGGACTTGGACTTCTGATTCTTGAATGAAGGACTCTTCACTTTTAGATTAGTGAAGTCCTTCTTCTTCTTATGAGGAGAAGCCGCATGCTTCCCCTTGTACTCTCTGGTTTGGACCAGATTTGCTTTTGCCAGTTGTTTGGACAGAGAATCCATATTCTGTTGAGAGCGCATCTCGTCCTCAACATGGATCTCTTGCAGGAGATCTTCCATACATATGTCCAGCTTCTTGCGGTGCATCCTTGCATAGAAGTTGCTCCAACTCGCAGGAAGTTTAGAGACGATTCCTCCAACGATAAACTTGTCGACAAGAGGCATCTTCTCGTCAGCCAATTTTTGGCACAGCTTCAGAAACTCCTTTACTTGGGGCAGCATAGCCTTCTCATCTTCGAAGGTCCACTTGTGGTATCTTTCAACCAAGAAGATCTTGGACCGATTCTCGTCATCTTCGTACAATTTCCCCAAGGAGTCCCAAATCTCTTTGGCAGAATTCTTCTTGGAATAAGACTCTGCCAGAGAGTCTTCCATGCTATTGAGAATCAACAGTTTACAGATACTGTTTTCTCTAATCCATTTTGCCTGCTTGGACTTAGCAGCGGCAATAACTTCTGCGGTTCCGATTGTTGGAACGATCGGTTCTTCCTCATTCAGCACGTGGTCAACTTCCACGAGTTGAATGTTTAAAGTTACTTTTCGTTTCCAGATTTGGAAATGTTCGCCGTCGAATTTCTCCAACTTGTTAAAGTCGGTATTGACGAGCGATGCACGTGAGTTATCCATCTTTTCGATATAGCTTTGAGATTGTTAGTCCCTTGGCAAACAATCGATGGAAAAACACGATTTCAGAAACTATTGTAAAGACAATGTTTCCAGCAACAACACCCTAAAGAAGGTGATATTGTATTACGAGAATCTAAAAAGATTTCGTAATTTTTCTCGAAGGCAACTGAACCGTATAACTTCTAAAGAGAAGCCACAGTATTTTCGAAGGCAACGGAGGAAGAAGAAAGCCTGCTGGGATGAAAGATCACCGGCGCTCAAAGCTATATCCGCCTTACGGACAAGCCTCCAGGAACCAGCAAGTTCGAAGAGAACTTTAGAACGTTGGCCAAAAAATGTCGACTCCTCGGAATAGCAGCAGCACTTCTCTCTCTCTGGAAATTTTCTGAGTATTTTCTGAGTATTTTCTGTGTATTTTCTGTAACCTTGGAGAGAGGAGATGCTTCTGATATTATAGGCACGAGATGGGCTTTTCAAATTCTGAACGCACGTCCTGGTTTAATGCCAGATCCGGATTTTTTGGATCTGAGCCATTTCCGGATCTGAGCCCACAAGACCTGCGGACGTTACATAATTTGAACGGCCCACTCGACCCGCTCGACCCGCTCGACCCGTACAACCCGTACGTCCCGTACGCTCCGTACGCTCCGTACGCCCCGCTCGCCACGCAGGGCCACGCAGAGGCTCGCGTACGAGCGCAACTAAAGCTCACAATGCGCCTTGCGACGAGCTGTCGTGCTAAGTGAAAAGTGCCATCAAAAAGCCACATTAAGCCTCAAAAGCCCATTAGCCCAAGCCCAAGCCCGAGCCCGAGTCCGAGTCCGAGTCCGAGTCCGAGTCGCTAAGCCCCTTCGGGGCTTAGCTCCAATAGATTTAAATCTATTTACATTTGGCCAAAAGTTGGTTTCTTATTCTCACCTCTATGTAAAATCCCCCCACATGGCACCCTCCATTGGGCCTCAACCCATGTGCATCTCTCTATTCCTTCATAAGTAATATATAGAGATACATATTGGTGTGATTTTCTGATGTGGGACTATCTTTTAACAATAGAATGTTGTGAACACACACAACACATAGAATAAAACACCAACAAATATCGTCCAAGAGATTGAACCTATAAATTTTAAGGTGACGACATCACTAAGAAAGTAAAGGTAGAGCCCCTATTCTTCGACGGTCACATGACCCTAAGACATTTAGTCACTGGTTGTCTAATATGAACGATTATTTTGAGTGGTACAACATGTGTGACGAGAGACACATCCGATTTGCCAAAATAAAACTGACTGGTTCCGTTAGGATATATTAGTTTTCTATTGAGAATGATAAAGAATACATAGGTCGAGCCCCGCCTATATATGCATGGATCACAATAAAAGATATCCTTCCTAAAAAAAGCTCTCATATCCTTTAAAAAATTAGCTTATGGATCAAAAGGCCAAATCAGGGTAGTATGTTAGTATATGACTATATAACTAGGTTTGACGAATTGATGTCTCATTATCAGATCGTCGAGGACCCTCGAGTCATAATTTCATGATTTTGATCTGGATTAAGATTCGAATTTAGACGTAAAATTGGATCTTTGAGGACGACTAATGTAAAAGATGCATGCCAAATAACGCTCAAATTTGAGCAACATCAAAAGGGCTTCAACTAAACTAAGTCTTGTCAACAAAAGGAACAACCTAAACGTCAGTTCGAACATCCCATTAAGCCACACACGATTGTCGACAAGAAAAAGGAGAAAATCTCTATGGGAGAGAGTAAGGAACCCAAGTGCTACATTTATCATGGTATTAGACACTTTGCTCATCTGTGTTCATCTAGAACCTTACACTTGGGTAGGGAGTCAAATGACTCGAGGGATGACTCATAGTTTGAACTCGAAGAAGACCCCTATATAGTTGAAGGAGGTGCTAGTTTCACGACCCGAACTCGGTATAGGGGCACGAGTGCATAACAGTGCCCAGCCTACACCGCAGAGTCGGCGGTAGAACGCTATCTAGGTCGCTAACTAACAAACTCACACAAAGATATAATGTACCTGTCAACTAAAACTATGTCTCTCAGTCACTCCTGAGAATCTGGATCCATAGCTATCACATCATCAGATCCGTAGTAGGTAGGACATGAATCCTCTGAGCAATCATCTGAAAAATATATCCAGTCAGGATGGAACGATCACATCTCCTCTAGCAGTTCCAAATAAATGACAAAGACTATAAAACAGTTATAACAAGTAATACTTGATGAACATGGAAAGTTTGAGACAGAAAATGAATAGAACAACAGTTTAACTAAAGAAGAAGGAAAGTAAATATAGTGAAACATGAGAGCATGACATTAAAGACTGTAAATAGAGATACTGAACTAACATAAAGGTGATGTGAGTCCAAACAGTATAACATGAGACAAATGTGAATCTAGTACAAGACACTAATCTAGTGTATTTGAAATACCGCTTTTGACATGCAAACTGCTAGTGGGTAAATACGGTACATCGTACGGTTGGCAAGCGTGCGATGGCTATCTTTTCAGATTAGACTAGTAATGAATACGACACGTCGTGCTTGACCTAGCGACGACGACTATCTTTCCAGATTAGACCAGTAGGGTGGTTCCAGTATGATTGGAAATGTTTACATGTTTACTCGAGTATTTTTCCACCCCGAAAAGTACATGTGAATCTATATCCCGGCACGTAAATTGAGTACAAGTCCAGCCAGAACAATGTGACGCCAGTAGGTGATTCCAGTAGGGTGACTCCAGTGAGTGATTCCAGAAATAGAGGCCAGACAAATAATGTATGTGTGTCGCATGCAATGGATCCAGAAATACAATTCGTGTTGTGTCAGAGAATCAAATAGAACTATACTTGAATTAGCTGAATCATAATGATCATCAAATAAATAAAAACTATCAGAGAATGTACTCGCCTGTCTTCCAGAGCAATAGGTGAGGATCGATGCCCAAAGTGGTGTCACACAAACCTATATATGAGATGTACATGGTTATTTGATGTTCTAGAGTAACAATGAATCTAAATGTGATGTTAACATGCTGTTAGGCTATTTTTAGGTCAATAAGGTCAATTTGGTCAGTTCTAGGTCAAATCTAGTCGACATGGTCTTTCCTAGTCCATTTGTCAACTCTGGATCAAATTAGGTCAATTCGACTTAAGGTTGACCTTTGTCAACACAAGCCAATATATAGGTAACTCATATTACCCCAATCACTCCATTGTATAGATATACTCTAATATCCTTACTATATTGCCTATAATCAACTACTCCCTACCTATAGATAAAATCTACTACCTATATACATTATCATAGGTATCGTAATATATATTCCCTATAACCATGCATACATGCATATCCTATCAAACCCTTTAGCTCTCTTATACATTTCTATACTCACAACTACAAACACACCTAGGTGATCTTCACATCACTCATGGCCCAACCCATAGACACACACTCACTTGCATATCTCAAAGACACTCAAAACACACATAAACTGAACATTACCCCTCACCCTCTTCACTACACCCAGATACCTATATATACTCTACTCCTTGATACCCTTTCCTATTTTTTCCCACCTAAACCACTGTTACTGTTACTTAAAATAATTAAGGACAGAACATATGGGCTACTGCTATATATATGAACCCTCTTCACAAGATACTACTACTCCCTCATACCATCTCTCTTCCAGATTCTAGATAACAGAGGGTAATTTCCTTCTCTATCTCTGAAACATCATACTCTATGACACATACTCCATGGCAGGCTCCTACCTGCTTATTGCAGCAGTGGCTAAGCCACATGCATGCCCTGCCTGTAAGGCATCCTTCTTGCCTTCCCTTAACCACAATCACATACAAAAGGATAATTTACTTTAAAAGATGAACTAAACAAATATTAAACACAAAGACCTATCCAATTGGCTATCACACTCACACACACATACACACATGACTGATATACTACAAGGATTAGATCAATACACAATGTGGACTAAATGGACTGAACCAAAGTCCCAACAGGGAGTGAACTCATGGTGGCAGGACTGAACACATACAAATAGGACTAATAACAAAAGAAAAACTGGACAGAGCATAAAAAAATTGATCATGAAGATAACTGAGATGAACCACATCCTAATACTTTATGGCAACCATCTGATACATATCCTCACTAAGACTGATACTTACAGATGCTAACTGAGCATTTAGGAAATAAAGACTGAACCTAATCTAAAGTGGATAGGGCAGAACAAAATGTAAGTATATATATAATCCTACACCCAACCCTCTCCATTACACTTAGCTAACATGTCACGCCCCGGTCCCGTAGGTCCGATAATCTTCACTAAGATGTGATGCCGGACGAGCCTAGATTATGCTCGTGTAAGGCAGGTTCCATAACGGTCGATTACAACAGCTTACGATGGGATTCGTCGCACAAAAGTCCCAAGCAGAAATATTAAATAACACCAACAAAAACTTGAAGCAAAACACAAGTCATTCGAAATGCTCTTTATTGATATTGAAACAAGGGTTACAATATGGGACGAGGCCATGATTACAATCGCCCAGTTCACTCTTCTCACAGTACAAGTCACTCAGTTCTCTTTCATCTCTTAGTACAATTTGATGAGCCAGCGGATGCTTCAGATAGGCAATGTCCATATATTATGTCCCGTATAAGTCCAGACTCCATACGGCTGCACGCCTCGAAACGCCAAGGAACTCTGTGCATTGACGCATCTAAGCGAGCTCCGTGCCAACGAACTTCTACCTGTGCCTGCACATTAAAACTATGTGGGTGTCAGTACTCAACTGTACTGGTGGAGTGAGCTCCTCGCCCACCCATACAAAACCAATACATTCATTTATTTTGTGCAACATAGCCTTTTACGATTGTCTTTCTATTCTTGCCTTAGGATCAGCTTTAGGACATATCCCTGGCCTATTTAGGACTTTTGACCATCACCGTGCATGTGCATCGATAATTTACTTATCGTTGTGCCTTTAGACCATTCTCGTGCTTACAACATAAACGAACTGACTCGTGCTTGCCTTCCATGCCATACTTCGAGACGCAATAACATGGTCATGCCATAAATGCCTTTGTATAACATAATCGAGGCAGTGTCTCGCCACTTAGTAACTTGTCTATACTTGTATCATAATAACGTGGCCGTGCCACAACATATCGAGGCCGTGTGCCTCGTAATTCAACATGACTTAATCAAACTTGCCCTACGGCCCTTCTTAACTTAACTGGAAAGTACTTAATTCTAACTTATGCAACTCTATGCCGATGACTTATTACATGACGCCACATCTCGTTTCGAAGCACGTGTCCGTACTATAGCCAAATCTTTAGGCCATAATGGTGTTGCAACTATGCACACCTCCTTAACTCAATAGTATCGTGCTTGTACTTTCTTTAATTCGACCGATACTATGCATGCGAATTGTCGCCCAATACGCCAACTTATCTATATGAAAGTCACTGAAATTAACTATCTATCGTGGACAAAGCTCGGGTAGGCGGCGAATCTTTCGATGCAAGGTAGCTAGCCCCATAGAAAGCCCACGACTATCCATGCAGTACAATCCAGCGTTGCTATAACGTCTTCTCCCTAGGTCGACCTGGCCCCGGCGCCCCAACGTAATACCAGTCGAGAAAGAAAGCCTTGTGCACAAGTTGTCCATGACTACGTACCTACGAGAATATCTAGACTCACATAAATGCATGACCTAATTTTTGGTACAATTTGAACCATACTTAGCAAAACGTGCTTTGGAACCATACTATGCAAAACGTGCATAGGAATCATGACTCCCAAATGAAGGACCGCCTCGGCGACAAACGGTCGCATAAACATTTCATTCTTTGAAACCCAGGGAACGACTATTACATAGCCTTCCAACTTAAATAAAATAAAATGTGTTCCTTAAGTGCCGTAGACGTGGCTAACTTTTCATTTAGCCAACCGTGGCTCGTGCCTTAAACCAACTCGTATTCTATGCGACACTATCATCCAAGTCATACTTTATATGACAAACCTTGAGATCGTAGGACTATGTGACTTAACAATCGCAGAAAGTGTAGGACAATGCTTAGAATGACTTCGACAGTCCAACATAACTTTTGCCTAACTCAATCGCACAACAACTTAATCCGTAGGACGGGCAAAGGCCATACCAAGCCTTGGACGATAGGACCGTGCATGCTTTATCAAGCATTTATACGTGTGACGCTTATGACTTAGGCTAAGTTGACAGCTTTGTGGTAACTTAAACCAACTTCCTTCTCCCAAGCCACAGGACGAAGGACCGAGTGTCATTTTGAAAGCACGTCGTGCAATACTTCTAAGCTGACCGTGGAACCTTTCCTTATTCTAACTCAATCCCAAGTCGGGATTATTCTCTTAGCTATGTGGATTCGTCTCTTTTATTATCAAGCCTACTTATGCAGTTGAAAATATTCGTTTTATTAGTGTGAATGCCAAGCTGAGGCAAGTTCACTGAAGCCACCCACCTAAGCGAGGAGTCGCCTCAACCGAGCGGGACTTCGAGCAAGTCGTTGCATGGCTAAGTCTGAACGTCGTTGGCATTTCGATTCCTCCGATTGGATTGAGCGGGACGTGGCATTACATAACCTCCCTTTCATGACACATATATGTATCCCCTTTATCTTCTTAACTAAGCGCAACTAAATCCCTTCCCTTCTAACCAACTGCCATGGGATCTATCTAACCCGAGCTCCTATCTGATACATTATAACTCCCTTGCTTCCTTCTATAACAGTAGCTATAAGACACTTCACATTTATTTATCTATTGATCACATTCTCCACACCATATAATATATGTATATATATATACAAATATATGTATACATCCCCTATCTTATATAACTAATACCTGTACGATTTAACCCCCTTAACATAGACTAATACAAAAATAAGTTAGTGAAAGAACTCTAAGATACATGACAGAACAATGGTGTAGAGCAATACAATAATGGGGATGGGACTAAATATTGTGGGCTGAACCAATGTGGAAGTAGGGGACTTATCATTAGACTGAACTCTAATATTACAATGGGACTAAAGGCGAGTGTATCAACTGTTACCAAATATAACTTGACAATAAGAGATTATATATATATATATATATATATATATATATATATATATATATATATATATAAACTGAACACAAGAAGGCTAAGGGGGAACTGAACCATATGATATCTAATAGTCCTTCATTCGAGCCTACAAGAAATGTAACTGTAACTAAGATGCATATGAAGCTTGACTGATATAAACATATCAGAGGTAGGGTTTGTACAATCGGAATGAGGACAGAACATTTAAGATACAAATGATTGGATACTAACAGTTATGATGGATTGATCATTCAATAGACTGAAACTCTAATTGTGAAGGACTGCGTATATATGATCATGAGTTGTATAGGCAAGATAGAACATTAGTCAAAAGCATATGCTCGAGCCTTTTCCACCCTTGCATTGACTGATACCAAGAGAAACAAGGAATTGAACATCAAATGCAGGGAACAGAAATTAAGATGGTATACTATAGGATACATGTTCATGCTATTAAAGAAATCTTTTTATATGATGCCATCTTTGGTCCATCATTAATTCTTTATTGCCTATGTCCTGGTTTGATCATGTTTAATCATGCTTACTGCATGTCAGCAAATACATGTTAGGCAAGCAAAATATGTTGCAGTATGATACAAGCATGGCAATATGATATAGGACAATTAGGACAATACTAAGTTTAAGTAGCAACATGATAGTGAGTATATGAATATTAGTGACATCATTATGTTAAACTTAATTGATTAGCCATATTCAAAAATATAATATAATCATTGTGCTAATAGTCAGTCCCCGAGTACATGTCCTTCAGCGTCATCAAAATATTACCGGCTCCCTCCATTGCCTCCACGTTGCCCGACACTTGGTCGGTCAAAGAGGTTGTCAACCATTGTCACTCCTCGATTCCGATATATGTATTCTTCATGGATTTCGTATACGGTATCTGTATTTAGCATGTGTATAATTTCGTATATTTATTAATGGTGGTATGTAGTTTTTTAGCATTGTCATTAGTGGAGTGATTAGGGATTAGGGTTTTTTTAAGCCAACCCAACCCCTATTTAATATCTCTTCCTCTCTCTCTCCTCATTCACTCCTCCATTTATTTCTCTCAACCACCACTCCACAGGCAAATACAACTTGCTCAAAAGTGGATACTAGTGGATTTTTTTCTTCTTGATTTTTCTTTGATATTATTTGTATATATTATTCTTCTCTTCATTCTCTGCAAGTTTAGTTCTTAAAGATTCTGATTGTTATGGCTAGATTTGTGTAGATCTAAGTTCCTAAAATCTAGGGTTTTATGGGTTTTCATGGTTTTGATCTATCAAACTTGGCTGTTTTCGAAAACCAATGGTCCTATGTTGTAGGAAATTTGATTCTACACAGTTTTGACCTTTAGAAAGTATGATTTCGACTTGTTTGGAGGAAGTTATGGCCGAAACAGCATCCCCTAGGTTCGCCTGTGCTGGCTCTGGCATGGATGATGAACGGTCCCCTCCGGCCGCATAAACCAGTTTGCAGCCGCATATGTATTTTGCAGCCGCATAAGCTACTCTGGCCGCATAAACCAGTTTGCAGCCGCATATGTATTTCGCAGCCGCATAAGCTACTCCGGCCGCATAAACCAGTTTGCAGTCGCATGTGTATTTCGTAGCCGCATAAGCTACTCTGGCCGTATAAACCAGTTTGCAGCCGCAGGTGTATTTCGCAGCCGCATAAGCTTTCCAGCCGCATGAGTCCGTTAGTCGCAGGAGTTTCCTCAGCCGCATACGCTCGCACCTATCAGCCGAATGCGCCTTGACCTTTTTCCAGCCGTATGGCGCTGGGCAGTTTTCACTTGCCGCATGCGCCCTGACCTTTTCCTCAGCCGCAGTTTTCACTTGCCGCATAGGACTTAGCTCTTTGAGCCGCATGCGCCCTTTCCTTCTGGCCTCATGTGCTTGATTTATCCCTAGCCGCATGAGCGTTGACCGCTTGAGCCTCAGCCGCCTGTTCCCTTGAGTCTCAGTCCTTATTTCTAATCCGACTACCTATGTGACGGCTGGATAACCCTATGTGTGTACTGAGGTACAATCTACGTGAGCACCGAGGTGCAATACTAAGCGCTAAGTGTTCCTATGTAATACCTGCCAGTACATTCAAGAACCCAGCATTTACATAACCAATGGTCGGTGGCAATGACGTGGTATGTGTTGTGTGTTGCATTACACCTAGAAGGGGGTACATACGTATGACTCCATGAGCCAGTACGGATCCCTTCTTGGGGTACTCGTACAAAGTGCGACATCTAGAGGAGTGAACATGTGACCACGACATGTGAACTCTGAGAACAACCTAGGGATTAACTAGGCAACTAACTTGGTAGATGCATTGGATGGAAAGAATCTCGAGATCGTGCCATACTGGCCACTCCAGGTTCAGTCCTGACGTGTCGGATTGGCTGCCACGGATATGGTTTTATTCGCCTATAGCGGAAGGCTATATCTGACCTCTACGAGCTATGTGTTATATGTGTTAGCGCGGTAGCCCTCCGGGGGACTGGTGCATACCCTGCTGGGTTGACACGATCTGAGGATTCATTTTAATCAGTATCGCGGGGATAACTCTGCCAAATATAGAAAGCCGCAGGAATGAATGGCCGCTTGAAAAATGACTTGACTGTGCTTGAGCCTTCCACTAGTAGCCGAGGGACATGGACTGTCATGGTGCGTGGCCCAACCTATGTCCTTGTTTGGTTGTTGGATTGGTCTATCATGCTAGGACAGGCTGTGGATCGAAGTTACGACCGGAAGCCTATTATTATTTCTATTTTATGATTGGGTTTTATCTCACTCTTTTGTGCTCCCTTGTGGTACTTGTTATTCGGGGCTGACCCCGCTGGTTTTGTTTGGCCAGATCACGTAGCAGAGCCCGAGGATCCGAACTTCTTCCCTGACGTCAATGGTGCATACTAGGAGCATGGCTGGTGGGGGACTCGAGTGGGTTTCTTCTCCACCACTCTTGTATCTTTATTTATGTCCTGGCATTTAGCCACCGACACCTGTTTAGCCGGCTAATCTAGACATTTTGTCTTTGCACAATTATAATTAAATCAAACTGCAGCTGAATACAATTTTGTACCTATGACTTTCTGGGCTAGCTAACTTATAAAGCTAGACTCCCCTGATCATTTTGATGAAGCGTCAGGGACGCCTTACTGCTTTATCTTATATGTTCATTAATTGATATTTTTTGGCTTGAATGATTGAAACATAGATGTTCTGTGTGACCATAGGAGACTTGAATGTAGCATATACCCCCTTGTCTCTCGACAGCCACGATCGCCGTATGACGTTTGTATACCTTATATGGAGTAGCTGGCCTAGTCCGTCTCCGTATTTCGGTACTGGGGCGTGACAAGGTTTTATTGGTGGCCCATGCAGGTCTAACTTTTTAGACTTGTGGGGTGTAACTATTATAGGAGTCTCAATCAAAACTTGTTCCCTTTGAATCTCTTGCCTCGATTTCTTTTTTCTCACCTTGATTGATAACCTGAATTGCATCCTCGAATCTTCCTCGTCCTAATAATTAATATCATGTACCTTTCCCTATAGGGGTGCTTCTTTCTCGGTAGCTGGCGAGGCCAACATGGAAGAACAACCGGCAGAGCATGGCTCGACGGGGCAGCAACCGGAAAGAGTACATTCTCCTGACCAGATCCGAGTAGAAGTGATATCAGAGCCAGTGGAACCGCAGGTTCTAGAAACTCCTGCATCCCCAGCGGTGGCAGCAGCGACGCCAGTACCTGATGCTGCAGCACTCCTGGAGGTTATCCGGGGATTCTTGGCTACTCAACAGCGATAAGTGGCAGCCCATCAGCAACAGCAGACCCGACAACAGGAACAGAATGTGCTACTGAATCAGGGATTACAATTAGTCCTCGAGAGAAGTGTCAGGAATGATTCAGGAGCATCGGGGAGGTTTTGTCGACTTAATCCAAGATATTTTGACGGCACGGAGGATGCCATCACGGCGGATGCTTGGCTTCAGGATACTGAGGCCATATTGACTGCAGCTAAGGTTCCCGCAGAAGAGAAGGTTGACCAGGTTAGACTGATACTTCAGGATCTCGCCCGCGATTGGTCGGCATCAGAAGAGGTTGGACTGAGGCGTCATATTCCCTGGGATAGCTTCCGTACGAGATTCAAGGCCAAGTACTTTGGCGTGGTAGCGCGGTATGAGCTACATCAGAGGTTTATCAGTCTCAAGCAGGCTGAAAAGACGGTGGATGGATATGCAGCAGAGTTCTGCAGACTGAGTCGGTTTGCACCGACGATGGTAGCTACAGAGCCCGAGAAGGTGATAAGGTTCTAGCAGGGACTTCATTTGAAGATTCTACAGCTAGTAGAAGGGCACGACTATCAGACTTTTGATGACATTTTAACGGCAGTCCGGAGGCATGAACTCACCTAACAGAGGTTGGTGACAAGACATGGGGGCCAGAAGAGGTCCCATTCCCAGAGTAGGGGTGGAGGAGCAGTGTAGCGGACATCGTCGCCAGCACCCGGCATCCGTATTCATGAGTCAGGAGCACCGCGGAGGACGGCAGTATCTGAGATATCAGTGCCAGTCCGGCATCTGCAGCCGAGGAACCAGCAGCAGCGCTAGGGGACATCCATTAGATTTACTTACTATGGTAAGGGAGGGCACACTAGAGATGTGTGTCATTCAGCTAATGGGTTATGCATGAGGTGTGGCAGTCCAGACCATAGGATTGCCAATTTTTCTATGATGCAGAGGTCAGGAGGGCCAGTTCAGCAGTTTCTGACATTGCCAGCTCCAGGGGCAGCACCGAACAGAGGACCAGCACTGGCTGTAAGGCCGGTAGCCCAGCGTCTACCCACGCAGGCCCAGATGTTTTGCCAGGCACAAAACGAGGAAGGCCCGCAGAGGCCGCAGCGACAGCATGGTCGAGGAAGGCAGCAGGAGGGAGCTCAGCATGGCCAGGGCCAGGCCTTCACCCTATCACTGGAAGATGCGCTAGCTTCAGGCGACGTGGTTGCAGGTAATATTTCTGTTACCTCTTTTCCTGCAGTAGCATTGTTTGATTCGGGGGCTAACCACTCTTTTATATCTGCACGATTTGCGACACGTATTGTATTGGAGTTCGAGGCATTGCCAGAGAGGATGAATATACTCACTGGTAATGGGCTCGTAGGAGTTAGCAGAGTGTGCTTAGCGTGTCCTGTCGTAGTGAGTGGGCTATTATTGCCTGCATCTTTGATTGAGTTCCCCATGGGCAACTTTGACATTGTCCTAGGCATGGACTGGTTGCGAGACAGTCATGCGACGATAGATTATCGAGGAGGTAGGGTAGTATTTAATGTACCTGGCATTGAGGAGTTCATCTTTGACGATAATTGGAGGATCAATCCAAGGGCATCGTTGCAGAAGCATTAGCAGAATAAGAGCAGATTCCAAGGTAGTTAGAGAGTTTTTTGATGTATTTCCAGGTGAGCTTCCAGGTTTACCACCAGTGAGAGATGTTGAGTTTTTCATTGAGCTGAATCCTGGGACGGAGCCTAAAGTCGGCAGAGTTTACAGGATATCGCAGTCAGATTTGGACATGTTGTACCAGCATGAAGAAGAATTGAAGGCGAAGCAGTTTATCCGAGACAGTAAATCGCCCTGGGCAGCACCGATAATTTTGGTCCCTAAGAAGGATGGATCGACGCGGATGTGCATTGATTACCGGCAGTTGAATACAGTAACCGTGAAGAACAAGTATCCGTTACCAAGGATTGATGACTTGTTTGATCAATTGAGTAAGGCTTGCATCTTCTCGAAGATTGATCTTTGATCTGGATATTATCAAGTGAGGGTCCGGGAGCAGGACATACCCAAGACAGTATTTAGATCACGGTATGGGCATTATGAGTTTCTGGTGATGCCATTTGGACTGACTAATGCCCCAGCAGTATTCATGAATTTGATGAATCGCATCTTTCTACCCTATTTGGACAAGTTTGTAGTAGTGTTTATAGATAATATCCTCGTCTATTCCAGTAGTAAGGAGGAACATGAGAAACATCTTTGGACAGTTTTGCAGACCTTGAGGGAGCATCAACTTTATACGAAGCTTAATAAATATGAGTTTTGGTTGGACCATATTTCGTTCCTGGGATACATTATTTCTGGAGTAGGAGTATCAGTAGGCCCGAAGAAGGTTGAGGCAGTGGAGAATTGGCCAGTTCCGAAGACGGTAGCAGAAGTGCGTAGTTTTTTGGGATTGGCTGGTTACTCTAGAAGGTTCGTGGCAGACTTTGCTAGGATTTCGGCACCCTTGACACGTTTGACGCATAAGAATGTAGAGTTTTTTTGGTCAGCAGAGTGTCAGGCATCATTTGAAGAGTTGAAAAAGAAATTAATCTCAGCCCCGATCTTGACCCTTCCAGTAGGATCAGGAGAGTTTACAGTGTACTGTGACGCATCCGGGAAGGGACTTGGATGTGTGTTGATGCAGCATGGTAAGGTGATAGCATATGCACCTCGACAGCTTCGAGATCATAAGAAGAATTATCCGACTCACGACCTGGAATTAGCAGAAGTAGTGTTTTCATATAAGTTATGGAGGCACTATTTATATGGGGATCGAGTGGAGATTTACACTGATCACAAAAGTTTAAAATATATTTTTACCCAGAAGGACCTAAACATGAGACAAAGGAGATGGTTGGAATTACTGAAAGACTTTGATGTAATTCTTCAGTATCATCCAGGCAATGCGAATGTGGTAGCAGATGTCTTGAGCAGGAGAGGTGGTGCATTCATTCTAACCACGCAGAGTCATATTTTTGGAAGATCTTCAGGAAATGGGAATTGAAGTGATCTTGCCGCAAGATACGGGAGTTATGGCCAGTTTGCAGATTTAGTCTACTCTCGTAGAGAGGATCAGAACAGCTCAGGCGGAGGATCCGCGAATCCAGAAGCTTCGATCAGAGTGTGAGTTAGGTCTCAGGAAGGAGTTAGCAATCCATGATAATGGTACACTTAGGTTCAAAAATCGTCTTTGTATACCCGGTAGAGACCTTCGACACGAAGTTATGTCAGAAGCTCATAGTTTACCTTATTCCATTCATCCCGGAGGCACAAAGATGTACCAGGATATGAAGCAGCACTTTTGGTGGAATGGCATGAAAAGGGAGATAGCGAGATTTGTATCCAGGTGTTTGGTATGTCAGCAAGTGAAGGCAGAGCAGCAGAGACCAGCAGGATTGTTGCAGCCGCTACCTATTCTGGAGTGGAAATGGGAGCACATCACGATGGACTTTGTGACCGGTTTACCTAGATCTCCAAACGGCCGGAACACAGTTTGGGTGATCGTGGATCGGCTCACGAAGGTTGCACATTTTTTTCCTTTCAGAGTAGGGCAGTCTACGGAGCAGCTGGCAGAAGTGTATATGAAGCAGATTGTGAGGCAGCATGGTGTTCCAGTCAGCATCGTATCAGATAGAGACACCCGGTTCACCTCTCACTTTTGGCGGAGTTTCCACCAAAGTTTGAGTACCAAGTTGAGGTTCATTACAGTCTATCATCCGCAGACGGATGGACAATCAAAGAGAACCATTCAGACCTTGGAAGATATGTTACGGGCTTGTACTTTGGACTTCGGCGAAACTTGGGAAGATCATCTTCATTTAGTAGAGTTCTCTTACAATAACAGTTATCAGGCAAGTATACAGATGGCACCGTTTGAAGCATTATATGGAAGAAAGTACAGGTCCCCTCTGGCATGGGACGATATGGGAGAACAAAAATTATTGGGACCAGAAATGATCACGCAGACCGTGGAGACAGTCAAGTTGATCAGAGAGCGGCTTCGGGTCGCGCAAGACAGACACCGCCACTGGGCAGATCAGCATCGAAGGCCTCTAGATTTTGGTGTCGGTGACCAAGTGTTCCTGCGAATTTTGCCTACTCGAGGTATCATTAGATTTGGAACCCGAGGAAAGCTTAGTCCGAGATTCGTTGGTCCTTTTAAGATTTTCGCTCGGGTAGGCGATGTTGCTTATCGGCTTGCCCTTCCTCCCTCGCTATCTGGCGTACATGATGTATTTCATGTATCTCAGTTGCGTGGGTATGTCCCAGATTCGAGTCATGTCCTCGACCATTCGGAGTTAGTCGTGGGTACCAACTTAACTTACGAGGAACAACCTGTGTCTATTTTGGACCGACGAGAGAAGGTGCTCAAGAACCGGACTATTAGCCTTGTCCGTGTCGCTTGGGGCCATCACTCTCCGGAAGAGTCAACCTGGGAGCGCGAGGATGAGATTAGATCTCGGTATCCGCACTTGTTCGACTCAGGAGGTATGTTTCTCCTCATACCTTGATAATCTGCTTACATATTTGTTTTGCACCATTTTGAAATGTATGATCGATAACTGCTAATGATGGGTTGTTAGCGTAGATTATAATTGCACCTTGCTTGCCCGGATACCTCTTCCTTTATCTTGGCTGAAATTTTGAGGACAAAATTTTCTAAGGAGGATAGGGATGTCACTCCCCGATCCCTATATATGTATTCTTCATGGATTCCGTATATGGTATCTGTATTTAGCATGTATATAATTTCGTATATTTATTAATGGTGGCATATAGTTTTTTTTAGCATTGTTATTAGTGGAGTGATTAGGGATAGGATTTTCTTAAGCCAACCCAACCCCGATTTAATATCTCTCCCTCTCTCTCTCTCCTCATTCACTCCTCTATTTATTTCTCTCAACCACCACTCCACAGGCAAGTACAACTTGCTCAAAAGTGGAGATTAGTGGATTTTTTCTTCTTGATTTTTCCTTAATATTATTTGTATATATTATTATTCTCTTCATTCTCTACAAGTTTAGTTCTTGAAGATTCTGATTGTTATGGCTAGATTTGTGTAGATCTAAGTTCCTAAAATCTAGGATTTCATGGGTTTTCATGGTTTTGATCTATCAAACTTGGCTGTTTTCAAAAACCAATGGTCCTATGTTGTAGGAAATTTGATTCTACACAGTTTTGACCTTTAGAAAGTTAGATTTCGACTTGTTTGGAGGAAGTTATGGCCGAAACAACATCCCCTATGTTCGCCTGTGCTGGCTCTGGCAGGGATGATGAACAGTCCCCTCCGGCCGCATAAACCAGTTTGTAGCTGCATGTTTATTTCGCAGCCGCATAAGCTACTCTGGCCGCATAAACCAGTTTGCAGCCGCAGTGTATTTCGCAGTCGCATAAGCTACTCCGGCCGCATAAACCAGTTTGCAGCCGCATGTGTATTTCGCAGCCGCATAAGCTACTCCGGCCGCATAAACCAGTTTGCAGTCGCAGGTGTATTTCGCAGCCGCATAAGCATTTCAGCCGCATGAGTCCTTTAGCCGCAGGAGTTTCCTCAGCCGCATACGCTCGCACCTATCAGCCGCATGCGCCCTGACCTTTTCCCAGCCGCATGGCGCTGGACAGTTTTCAACCGCATAAGGCCCGGTGATTCACTTGCCGCATAGGACTTAGCTCTTTGAGCCGCATGCGCCCTTTTCTTCTGGCCGCATGTGCCTGATTTATCCCTAGCCGCATGAGCATTGACCACTTGAGCCTCAGACGCCTGTTCCCTTGAGTCTCAGTCCTCATTTCTAATCCGACTACCTATGTGACGGCTGGATAACCCTATGTGTGTACTGAGGTACAATCTACGTGAGCACCGAGGTGCAATCCTAAGCGCTAAGTGTTCCTACATGATACCTGCCAGTACATTCAAGAACCCAGCATTTACATAACCAATGGTCGGTGGCAATGACGTGGTATGTGTTGTGTGTTATATTACACCAAGAAGGGGGTACATACGTATGACTCCATGAGCCTGTACGGATCCCTTCTTGGGGTACTCGTACAAAGTGCGACATCTAGAAGAGTGAACATGTGACCACGACATGTGAACTCTGAGAACAATCTAGGGATTAACTAGGCAACTAACTTGGTAGATGCATTGGGTGGAAAGAATCCCGAGATCGTGCTATACTGGCCACCCCAGGTTCAGTCCTGACGTGTCGGGTTGGCTGCCACGGATATGGTTTTATTCGCCTATAGCGGAAGGCTATATCCGACCTCTACGAGCTATGTGTTATATGTGTTAGCACGGTAGCCCTCCAGGGGACTGGTGCATATTCAATGTGTTATATGTCTTATGGTTTGGCTATCCCTGCTGGGTTGACACGATCTGAGGATTCCTTTTAATCAGTATCGCGGGGATAACTCCGCCAAATATAGAAAGCCGCAGGAATGAATGGCCGCTTTGAAAACGACTTGACTCTGCTTGAGCCTTCTACTAGTAGCCGAGGGACATGGACTGTCATGGTGCGTGGCCCAACCCATGTCCTTATTTAGTTGTTGGGTTGGTCTATCGTGCTAGGACAGGCTGTGGATCGAAGTTACGACTAGAAGCCTATTATTATTTCTATTTTATTTTTGGGTTTTATCTCACTCTTTTTGTGCTTCCTTGTGGTACTTGTTATTCGGGGCTGACTCCGCTGGTTTTGTTTGGCCAGATCACATAGCAGAGCCTGAGGATCCGAACTTGTTCTCTGATGTCAATGGTGCATACGAGGAGCATGGCTGGCGGGGGACTCGAGTGGGTTTCTTCTCCACCACTCTTGTATCTTTACTTATATCCTGGCATTTAGCCACCGGCACCTGTTTAGCCAGCTAATCTAGACATTTTGTCTTTGCACAATTGTAATTAAATCAGACTGCAGCTGAATACAATTTTGTACCTATGACTTTCTTGGCTAGCTAACTTATAAAGCTAGACCCCCTGATCATTTTGATGAAGCGTCAGGGACGCCTTACTGCATTATCTTATATGTTCATTAATTGATGTTTTCTGGTTTGAATGATTGAGACATAGATATTCTGTGTGACCATAGGAGACCTGAATGTAGCATATACCCCCTTGTCTCTCGACAGCCACGATCGACATATGACGTTTGTATACCTCATATGGAGTAGCTGGCCAAGTCCGTCTCCGTATTTCGGTACTGGGGCGTGACAACCATCCTGCTACAACATTGTTGACGATCTTCCACACAGTAAACTCTCGTGGGGAGTGATCTTCAGGTGCCTTAGTTTGGTCATTCACATAGCCCACAAAGCCTTTTGTCTTCAGAGTCCGCATCGCCTGATGTGACCACTTCAAATAATTGGAAGTACCCTCCAACTTTACTTTCAGTTTCTCCAACTTCGCCATTTTGTATGGTAAAGGATCCACATATGTGTGTGCAGGACGGAAACTAGTCTCGGTTAGCCTCCTAGAGAAGAGATCGTCCACAAAAGCCTTCATCTCTTTGGCCGTCAGCTTGCCGTATATTGTCTCCATCATCTTCGTCTTCTCATCTTCCATCAACAAGATAGATCGAGACCGTCTGCACCTTTGGTCATCATCCTCTCCATGTCTACTGTTCCTCCTTCAGCGGTAGCGACGTCTCTGAGAGCCGCTCCTCATGTCCCATACCAGATTGCGACTGGAGGTTGCATGGCCGGACGAGAAGGAGGAGAAGGGCCGGTAGGGGGCGGTGCTAGCGGCGAAGGATGGAAAGGTAGGCGGAGTCCGGGCAGTGCTGAGGGAGGAGGGGAGGCGGGCGGAGGCGAGACAGTAGCGACGGAGAAGGTGAAAAGGGTTTGGGGGTGGCAGCTAGGGTTTTGTGGGGTAGGGTTAGGGTTTTATGGAGTAGGATTAGGATTTTGTGGAGAGGGATGGCGGCTAGGGTTTGGTGGAGAGAGAGGTGGTGGTTCTGATGCCAAATAGAATTTAGTAGAATATTTGACTTGTTTATTATTGAGGTGGAGCTACACTTATATAGGAGAGGCTAACCCCTCTCCCTATTATTCTACCCGATGTGGGACTAAAAGCCCATTAATACTCTCAACACATAGTCCTTAATATAGCTAAACGGAAATAGAGGATTGAAATAGTCGATCCCAAAAGTTTGGGATAAAGACTTAGTTCTTGTGTTTATTGACCATGTTCCTCCTTTACTCTCTCCACTTATACATTTATAGCGCCTTTCTGATTGTTATATGCTTCATTTTTTGTTGTTGATACTTTTATGGAGTTTTATAGTTTTTGTTGGAAGAGGAGGCCTTTGAAGCATGATTTTAGGGAAAGAACAAGCTTTAGTAATCATCTGATACTGATTAATTATTTATCATACTGTATCAGATTTTTGTAGATCAGACTGGCACACAGTAAAATCAATATTGGTTGTTGGATTTGGTTCCGGGAAAATATTAGAAATTTCGTAATTTAACTTTTAAGTTTCTTTCCGGCCAAAAATGGTAAATTTTGATTAAGTTCGGACCAACCAACATTCTTACCTTCCAAAATTGGATGGAAATCTTCATGGGAACTGACCGAAACTTCCAATATATCATGTATGGGGCAACTATTTCTATTTTATGTTTACCAGCCGAAATTTGTAGTTGGTTTACTTTTACTTTCATATTTATATGTTTTGGGGAAAATGTTTCGAGAAAATATATGACAAGTTGCTTGCCAAGTTGCAATTGTCATGTTATAAGTACATAGAACTCATGCATTTATACGATTATTCACTAGAAGCAACATAAAAGTATGTGAATAATTAATAGGATCATTTTTAAATCTTAACCTTTAATTTCTTATATTTAATACTTCTCTGAAGTGGAGAGACTAAATACTCCTATACTCTTATCTGAAACTGCTAAATGTTGTTATCATTAAGATACTGTATTTTTATCCTGCTTTTAACTTTTCCTCATTCAGAATTAACTACTCTATATTTGTGATATTCCTACTTATTGTGCCATCAATGTATGGAACAAATAGCTGGACTCCATCCTTTAGTTTGTTGAAGATGAATAATTAAAAGCTGAGTACTTGATCCAATATGAAGTTTCATGTTCTTATAGAGAGACTTTACTCTGATGTCCACTCACTCCTACAAGCTAGCTACTACTCATATTACGAAAATGAAAAACAAGTTATGACTGCAGATAATATAGATAGATACTGAAGGATCTTATTGGGTTTTTGGAATTGTTGGGCATGTTTGTTTGATTAGGCCAGAGAGGAAGCTGGACAACAAGTGATGTCTCGACTATCATTTACTCAGAAAATTGAGCCTAGGTCTTCTCACTTTGGTGATGACTGGTATCCCAGTGGCAAATTAAAGTTGCAAGTTAATACCTATGGGTATCCAAATGATTATATTGAAGCATACCATGAGCCACCTCCAAGATCCATAACCAAATTTAGGTTTTATGGCATGTCTGTCTCATGCTCATTGCTACCTTGGCCAGGACTAGGATGGTTGAGGTCAGGTGGACAGCCGATCATTAATACTTTGTCAACTCTTTGATGGATCTTCTTATGCTCTATAGCTGACCCTATTTTGATAAGAAAGGTTTGGATGATACTGATTCAATCTCAGGTTACACCTTAATTTGGATCAAGTTTGGATCCATTTGGAGTCCGTATCACGAGAGTATCGAATATATACCCAAAGTGTTTGTCAAAATGACCAATAGGGCATTTAATACTCCAATCTCAGTTGTAACTTTGTTTTTATATTGGCAATACATTATGTTAGTAATGTAGGTGTTAATTTGTGATTTTAGATTGGATTTGGTGGAGCATATGAATGCGGGGGTTTGGTGGTTAAGTGTCTTGCCATTCCCTGTTTTGAAGTTTATGTCCACACCATTGTGCAAGCATTTCATCATTTCGAATTTTCCCCAAATCGAATCAAAATCGAAAGAGTAAAACCTTGAAATAGGAAGAGGAGAGCCTCAACTCAACTCCTCTCTAATGGCACCCTAATGGAATAGAGGGTCCTAAATGAATGCATCTACACTAAACAAATGAAATATGAAGGGTTTAGAGAGCTCTTACCAATTGGGAGATGGATTTCCAACGAAAATGGATCCAAGATTTAAACTCCTCCAAGCTCTAATGCTCCAATCTTTCCAAGCTAGCCAATAGAGTCTTTGTCACGCCCCGATTCGTAGAGTCATTTATTCACATACTTATCTCTTGGAATCGATCGTCCTCGCTTGGACGTGATGTCGTACAAGTCTGGTATTGTACTTGTACAGGGCGAAGATGGTACATAATTGATAATCTTCAAATAGAAGTACATCATAGTGGCAGAAACAAACAAATTAAATTTAATGAGGACAATCTTTTTTATTGAATAGAAATATATCACTTCTTTATAGCAGCGGAGATAAAATGATAACTTGAAGTCGCACAGAGATATATAGAACTTTATTCTCTTTATTGATAATTGAAGTAGAGTACAAAACGGGGTATTGAAGTACAATACTTACAACACATCTCACTTCACATTAACAGCCAACTGAATAAAAGCCATAAAGCTTACATTTGATACTTTGATACATTGGATTACAACTCGATATACCGACTTGGCTTACAACTTACTATTACAACTAATTACAATGTCTTATACATTATGCCCTTTATAAACAGACGACATCATCTTGTACAAAGAGAGCTTCTGTATGTCCAATAAATCTTCGATGCCGAGGGACCGATCAAGCCAATCTTCGTGTACAGAATATACGAGCACTTGCCCACAAAACGTGGTTCAGTACATCATCTATGTACTGGCGAGCAGAATCCAACCCACTCGCCAAAACCAACACTAAGTGGTCATTTAAGTAAGCTTTTATTATAATGATCTTTCTACTTGAGGCCTAGCATCAGTTTACAGTCCATGAGCAGAAATATTGAATATGTAAACTTGTTATCTCATTTTTTAGGTAAAGGCAACAATAAACATACTTGGTGTCATCAAGTTCTGACAGTGTTCATTTAGAGGCATCTTTTAAGCATCGTTGAGTTAACATTAGCCAAACATGTTATAGGGATTCTTTTAGCAAGGAACACTCCAACATATTGTATTAACATGTGGAGCATGTCATAGAGTTCTCATTTAAAGACAACAATATAACATCGTTTTCGTTTAGCATGTTAAGCAGACAAATCAACGAACATATATATATCGTACATATCACATTTAAGTGATTTCTTACCGATATCCAACTCCTAGTACCTGTATAAAAATACAGGATAATATGATATACTTACTTTGTCTGCACAAAACCTTTATTAGCATACATCTTGACTATATGACCTTTGGTGCTACGCACCATTTAAGGACTTTGCCATATAGGACTTCATAGGGTATGGGATGTGTACTTCACCAGGTTGTGAGCCCGAATGAAGGTCCCAATACCGCGTATCACCAAAGCACGCCGATTCCCTCCTAGGTCGACTCGATCCTGTCATGCCTCGATCCCGCTAGGGTCGTCCGCCTTGCCTGGATCCCTGTGGGGTCGTTCGTCCTCGCTAAGGCGTGATGCCGTACAAGCCTAAGTTGTGCTTGCACAAGGCAAAGTACCTTCACAAAACAACTAGTCAAGTAAAACACACGTACGCACCCATTTATTGCAGAAAACCAAAATATTGGACAGAGATTTGAAATAAAAATACTTCTTTTATTGAATAAACTTGATAGGAATACAAGTACAAAGCTTTGCAAACTCAGATTACCTCATCTTGGCTACATGATTCTCTTTAAAACTCTCTTTTGAAAATAGTCGCAATGCCCATACATCATCTCTCTTTATTACATGCTGGAAATATAAAGACACCTTCAAAGGAAAAGAAACTTACAACTTTGACTGGAAATGGAAAGAAGCTTCGAGGCAGTCCACAGCTCTACTGGGCTAGACGAGCTTTAGCGCCTCACTTGAAATCCCCCTGTCTCCTTTGTTTCTGAAAAGGATGCCCACAACGTGGGTCAGCGCACATCATGTACTAGCAAGCGGCTTTTCGCCTAAACTCATAAATATATGCACTAATTCAATATGTGAAGCTACATATTTACTAGTGATCTTTCTACTTGTCTAGGTTCTTTTTAATAATTCATAAGAAATATGACAGCAAAAATATTTCATAATCAACTTACCCAGCGCCGACAGTCATTCCTGCACAAAACAGGTTAGCACAATTTGCATATGTATATAAGAAGCATTCTTTACCGTCATCGATCGATGTTAGGTTTTACAATAAGGATTTGTTCATATGCATGTCCTAACTACATGGTGGTCCATGGGTCCGTTCTCCATGATTAGCTGCTGGGAGTCATGGTTCAGCTCGTCGGTAAGGACACAACATTTCCAAGGTGTAGCATTTACCTCGGGGTGCTATTACAATCTCTCATAGGCCGATCGATCCCGGGTGCCCCCAGTATCGTCGAGAGACTATTACCTTATTAACAAGTTGTCCGAAACCAATGCATGACTTGTTCTTTTGTCAGATAAAACATAACAGTGCAATAGGTAGCGACCAGTTCATAACTAGCCTTAATCGTTCGGTCATTCATTAGCATTCCATTCCCATTCAGTCATTCGGTAACATTCAATAGCAAAATTCGGTAATTCGATAGCATTCAATAGCATTTCATTTCCTTTGTAGTCATTTTTAACGTTCATTCTTATTCTTATCTTTTGTTGTTTTTGGTATCGTTGATCAGAGGGACGCAACAAAAGAGTGGACTAGAGATCATTTTTATTAGGGCGTATAAATAAATGCAAGCCCGGTTAGAGCAACACACCGAGATGAATCTTAGTTGAGAGAAGGAGGGACTTCACACGTCGTTTACGAATAGTTCACGCGTCCTATATTGGCACCAACAGTTGATTAGCATACTTAGGTCTCTTTCTCTCAAGATTCGGAATGAATGCGAAATGCGATGAAAGCGAACAATGAAAACCAATTATCGAAAACTAACACGAAAACGTATTCATCAAAACCAAGCAGCGAAAGAAAACATCCAACAAAACTCTTGGATTTATTTCAAAAGAAGCCAATCCACCGTGATCAATCGATAACAGCAAAGGTTTCCCCAAATACTCAGTTTAAGACTGAGTCAACAAGCCGTAGGTATTACATAGTGGGCCGCGAGGAGCGGGGCGCTACAGATCCCATCGCCGCAGGTACCGTTCGAGGAAATAATACCTTGTATACAAGTTTGCCCATGTTCATGCGAATGCGTGTCCGACTCGATCGTGTTCAAAGTCGTATGATAAAATATTAAGATAAGTAAAGGCAATATTTCATTATCTCATCTTTCCAACATTACCATATGTTCACTTGGTGATCTCAATAATCCCAAGTCTCATCATTTCTCATTGCATCAATCATTGCAACATTTCTTATATCATTCCTTTCTAAGAGAAATAAATAATATTTCATTCATCCCAATAGGACCTGCAACATTTCATTCATTTCATATGAACGTTATTCTTTCTTTCATTGCTTATAAAGAAATAGGCAACAGCAACAGTTACGCAGAAGGTACATGATTCTAGTGTTTCATTCAGTTCTTTGTGTTAATAGCATAACCAGTTCATTTCTCATGAATCATTCACGCAGCATCTCATTACTCAAGTATTTCATTGCTTAAGCAGTATTAACAGAAGGGACGTTATCAATTCATTTCAAGCATCAAGTCATATTAACAGTTCAAGTGTGATTAATTCAGCAATTCAATGTTCATGTGTTGTACATTTCAACGTTGGGCAACTTAAGCATCTCTATTATCCAGTAAACAAAACATGGGACATTCAGGGACAATTCATAACATCATATTACTCTATTTTTTATTAAGCATGCAGGAGTAAGGAGGAGGGAGGACAGATCCACTCACTTTGTATAAAGGGTCTCACTGTTTCGATCGCACACATTCCTGCTAAGCGTAGCTTCATCAGCAAGCCACGTTCCAACACTCAATCCTTCTAGCCAGCTAAAAGAGACTACATTAGTTTCAATTCTCTTGATCTCCAACACAAGCCTCTGTCCAATATTCTGATAACATCCAACAAGCCAACCAAATGCCTCATGTGGAGCGGGACATTACATAATATACTACCCAGAAAAAGTTTCATCCTCGAAACTTAAGGGAACAACTCATCTACTTCATTCACTTAGTCATAACGAGTTACTCATTCAACTTCAATAAAATATTTCAATTCAGCACTCTAGAAAATCTCGAGATTGTTATCCAACTCTACCACTTAATTCATTGATGATTCAATCTGTCTTTCTCTTTTCCAATTACTTGCAACTTCTCTTTGATTCATCCACATTTTCCATGAATTTCTATCTTGGTTTCAACATACCCTTCGTTTGGATCCATACACATGGTTTAGGCGTCCCCAAAACATATGTATTTTGGCCAAAGTTCGTGCCAGTGCGATAAACTCTTCCCACAATGTTATCTCGGACGTAGCCTATCACTTCGGTTGGATCCATACACATATTTTAGGCATCCCCAAAACATATGTACTTCAGCCAACTTCCATGTTAGTGTGATTCGATAAGCCACGGTATAACTATATTTTTCAATTCCGACCTAGCATCCTTTAAATTGACTTATCCCTTTATTCACTTTACCACAATCACTATCTTCCAGGCCATGACACTTAACATCAGGGACAACTTGGGTAAGCTCCCTATCCAAGTATAATATTTCTAATAATCGATCAAGGGTCTAACTTAGAGCCAATCATATCAAGAGTTCACAACATGCAATCATATTCCTTCCCATATCCAACAATATTTCTCATCGATACAATTTATCTTTTCTAAAAGATACAATCCGATGTCACCCATTATCGATTACCCGAGCCAAGGATACAATTCTATGTAATAGTCAAGGTTAACCCAGCTACCTGACTATAGATACCGATCAAATATTCTCGTTATGAGCAGTCAATTCCATTTTATGGAACAATTCACTGCTCGACACGCACCACTCAAGTCTTACCCTACGATTGTACTTCCTCGACGCATACATCTCCTTAGGTCAATACTTATCACCACCATCTCTCGTTCAATGCCACCAGGTCATCCTATGGGTCGTCAACAGTCATCTATTATTCGGTTAAGTCTCTAAGGTTAGCTATACTGACAGCTAAACCTAATCATTCATGTGACTTCCCTAGAGTGGACGGCTACTAGGGATCATGCTAGTTTCTTATTCTTAGGCCAACATGCAACCAACTATTCGAGGCAACTCTACCTAAACCAATGGGATTCAACTCAGTCTGAACAACTAATCGTCATTGTCGACTATATGTATCCCACGGTCGCTAGGGTCAAGTATATCTATCCAGGGTCTTCCTCAAGGAAACAATTCCCACAGAGGCTCATTCTTAGACTTACCCAACGATCGAGTAAGATCGATCTAGCAACATTACGGTCAAATCCCGACCCGACATACGATTTTCATCGTTCTAATAATCTATCAAGTAAAATATCCAATGATCTAATTTCTATTCCAATTCCTTTGTATCACATAGTCTATACCAAGGCCAACTATTCAAGGGTCATCGATTCCATTAGTCTCAACAGGACTATAGAACCATACTATTCGGTCCATATGACAAAGTCATACCGCTAAGTCATAAACCAATAATCTATATCCCAACCAACAGTCACCTATATCGACATTATCCAACACGTTTGCGATTTCTTAATCCCATTCGTTTTTCAGTCATCAAACTATCTTACGGGCATTCTTAAATCTCATACAATAGGGGACGAGTAGTTTATTCCATTCAATCTGACAATTTATGTATCACTTAACCATCCTCTAGGCAACACCAGTATTCAGAGTCACTACTTGTTATTTTTGTGATACACTTCAAATTCTCTGCATACATGTAACGACTATCCTTTGGTGATCAAGATGGGTTAACATCTATTACATCTTAGGGTCAAGGCACAGATTTCTAATATTCCT
Source organism: Iris pallida (assembly GCA_029216955.1). NCBI lineage: Eukaryota > Viridiplantae > Streptophyta > Magnoliopsida > Asparagales > Iridaceae > Iris > Iris pallida. The sequence goes on along the minus strand of JANAVB010001396.1, from coordinate 2,311,818 downwards.
TTGGGTCACCGACAATATTTCCAACACATTCAGCTTAGCAACCAACTTTGTATTAGCCACATATAATTTGCATCCAACCAATCGAAGTCAACATTCAGATCTTCTAAGCCACAACATTCTCTAGCCAAATCCATTTACCCATAGTATACTAACTGTCTTACTAGTCTGAGTCATCACTCAACTAAACAATTTCTAACCAAGCCACCTATTACAATTTCTAGAAATCTCGCTACCCAGCATAACATCACCGTCAAAGGACACTCGAGTCATCTAGTAAGAATATATGACTCCCAACTAAGTCTCGGCACTACCAAGTACCCACAGATAGTCTTATTGCTATCATATAGAAAGGGTCAACATACATCTCGTTCTGAGGTAGAAGAGGCAATATACCACTCAGAAACGAAGCCATCCTTAAACAATACAAACTCAAATCTATTCCGGACATTCATGATCTATAATGATCACAACACTTAGCCAACATTCTTAAGGTCTCAAAAGCACTAGCCATCATCCAGGAGTCAACTCATCCGTTCTGTTGAACTCATCCATCAAATATTTCATCCCCAATTCTTTTCCAACATCACATGCAATTCTCAACTCATTACAACATATATGGAAACTTTCTCAATTCCTACATTCTGAACATTATTCACATTAAAGCATACTATGACATCGAGTCATTGTTAGGTCATTGGTGTCCAAACCAACAATATTTAAGCATTTATGGGCATCATATTGTATATAGACTTATTGTATGGAACATCTAGTGAGCAGCCAAGAGGGTCAACAAACTTTTAGACAAAAACAACATAGGATGATTACAGAATAACAACAGCATAATCGCGGAAGCAATCTTTGATTTAATCGCGAAAGCAACGTTGAGTGGTCGTAGAAGCAACTTTGGTTATTCGTCGATGCAACTTTGATTTGAAATGAATCAAAGAAGAGACCAAGGACGGAAAGCCGTGCTCTGATACCAAATTGTCACATCCTGATTCGTAGAGTCATTTATTCACATATTTATCTCTTGAAATCGATCTTCCTCGCTTGGGCATGATGCCGTACAATTCTGGTATTGCACTTGTACAAGGCAAAGATGGTACATAATTGATAATCTTCAAATAGGAGCACATCGGAGCGACAGAAACAGACAAATTGAAGTTAATAAGGACAATCTTTCTTATTGAATAGAAATACATCACTTCTTTATAGCAGCAGAGATAAAATGATAACTTGAAGTCGCACAAAGATATATAGAACTTTATTCTCTTTATTGATAATTAAAGTAGAGTACAAAATGGGGTATTGAAATACAATGCTTACAACACATCTCACTTCACATTGACAGCCAACTGAATAGAAGCCATAAAGCTTACATTTAATACTTTGATACATTGGATTACAACTCGATATACCGACTTGGCTTACAACTCACTGTTACAACTGATTACAATGTCTCATACATTATGTCCTTTATAAACAGAAGATATCATCTTGTACAAGGAGAGCTTCTGTATGTCCAACAAATCTTCGATGCCGCCGGACCGATCAAGCCAATCTTCTTGTACAGAATATACCAAGCCCAAGTACCTGCCCACAAAATGTGGTTCAGTACATCATCTATGTACTGGCGAACAGAATCCAACCCACTCGCCTAAACCAACACTAAGTGGTCATTTAAGCAAGCTTTTATTAGAATGATCTTTCTACTTGAGGCCTAGCATCAGTTTACAGTTCATGAGGAGAAATATTGAATATGTAAACTTGTTATCTCCTTTCTTAGGTAAAGGCAACAATGAAACATACTTGGTGCTATCAAGTTCTGACAGTGTTCATTTAGAGGCATCTTTTAAGCATCATTGAGTTAACATTAGCCAAACATGTTATAGGGATTCTTTTAGCAAGATAACACTCCAGCATATTGTATTAACATGTGGAGCATGTCATAGAGTTCTCATTTAAAGGCAACAACATAACATCGTTTCGTTTAGCATGTTAAGCAGACAAATCAACCAACATATATATTTCATATATCACATTTAAGTAATTTCTTACCGATATCCAACTCCACTTACATGCATAAGAATACAGGATAATATGATATACTTACTCTGTCTGTACAAAATATTCATTAGCATGCATCCTCACTACATGACCACTGGTGCTATGCACCATTTAAGGACTTTGCCATATAGGACTTCATAGGGTATGGGATATGCCCTTCACCAGGTTGCGAGCCCGAATGAAGGTCCCAATACCGTGTGCCACCAAAGCATGCCGATTTCCTCCTAGGCCAACTCGATCCTACCACCGCAGGTACCGTTCGAAGAAATAATACCATGTATACAAGTTTGCCCATGGTCATGCGAATGCGTGTTCGACTCGATCGTGTTCGAAGTCGCATGATAAAATATTAAGATAAGTAAAGGCAACATTTTATTATCTCATCTTTCCAATATTTCTATCTGTTTTCTTGGCGATCTCAACGATCCCAAGCCTCATCATTTCTCATTACATCAATCATTGCAACATTTTTCATATCATTCCTTTCTAAGAGGAACAAAAAATATTTCATTCATCTTAATAGGACCTGCAGCATTTCATTTATTTCATAGAAATATTATTCTTTCTTTCATTGCTTATAAGGAAATAGGCAACAACAACAGTTACGCAGAAGGTACATGATTCTAGTGTTTCATTCAGTTCTTTGTGTTAATAGCATAACTAGTTTATTTTCATGTATCATTCATGCAGCATCTCATTACTTAAGTATTTCATTTCTTTAGCAGTATTAACAGAAGGGATGTTATCAATTCATTTCAAGCATCAAGTCATATTAACAGTTCAAGTGTGATTCGCTGAATAATTCAATATTCATGTGTTGTACATTTCAATGTTAGGCAACTTAAGCATCTCTATTATCCAGTAACCAAAATTGGGACATTTAGGGACAATTCATAACATCACATTACTCTATTTTTTATTAAGCATGCAGGAGTAAGGAGGAGGGATGACAGTTCCACTCACTTTGTATAAAGGGTCTCACTGTTCCGATCGCACACATTCCTGCTAAGCGTAGCTCCATCAGCAAGCCATGTTTCAATACTCAATCCGTCTAACCAGCTAAGAGAGACTGCATCAGTCTCAATTCTCTTGATCTCCAACACAAGCCTCTCAGGACCAAGTCCCAAAATACTGCATCAGTCTCAATACATGTAACGCCCCAGTCCCAAAATACGTAGGACCAAGTACGTAGACATGCCAGCTGCATACATACGAAGCATGTTCTAATATACAAAAATTTTATATGTATACATAAGCTGTAAAATGCAATAACCATGAAACTAATCTCATCCACAAATAAATATATATTAAAATCAACTTATAAATGTTATTTGTACAAAACTTTGGACGGAGACAAATCCACTGCCAACAAAAAGAGAGAAATACATAGCAACGATGGAAGAGTCGAGCGAAGCGAAAGACGATCCGAAAGCTAGCGTCGCGAAGGTAGATTGTAAACTATGTCCTTGGCTAGAGCACCTGCAAAAATCACCAACACACTTGAAGAGATCACCAGGTCCTCAGAGGACTAGCAAGACACATAATATACATGCCTACTTTAACAGTTTTTACATATCGTTCTAACATGAATGGAGACATAGTTAAACTTGGCCTCTAGAGTCTCATCCATGACTGCCTTGGCAATTCTCTTTTGAAATATTCATGTCGCCTTTGGACCACATATTCGTATTCGATAATAACTTCTTCAAACTCTTAATCGTCTTTGTCTTTCACTTATTTTGGAATGACAAAACGCTCGTACTTGATATCCCCTTAGTTGCCCCACCATCTATTGCTCAGATAGTTAACCACCGACCAACCAATGGAACTATATCCCCATCTAGAGTTACTCGTCCTTTCCCTTGACCCTAGATTCATTATCGCGACCATCATTCACTCCCTAAATTAAATTCGTGATTTATTTTCATAGTTATCGAGATCACGATTTTCTAATGCATGTTTGTGCTGAACGTCGTGATTTGATTGATATACCTTTGTACCTTCTCGAACCCCCCTACTTATTCTTAATTTTGAGGACAAAATTCTTGTAAGTTGGATAGGATATAAAACCCCTAAATTTTCACTATATATTTTTATTAATTTATTTCGGTATTGATTTTTATTTTGGTATCGTACCTCGAGTGCGAATGCGTAAAGACGTAAATACGAGATATTTGTTCATTCATATACAAAATATTTTATTATTATTTTTCTTATGAATATAGAATAAATATGTTGTTTCAATACATAGTATAAACAAATATTTTCATATCAAAAGAACATTTCACGATATTTGCCAAAAACTTTATCTTTTACTTTTATAAAAGATTATTTTATTTCTTGTTCAAATATAGATATCAATTTAGAAAACTATATTTTATGTAAATATCTTATTTGCATGGATGTACAAATTTTTATTCATATATTTTTGGATTTTCGAAATTATTTATTTTTATTATTTTTAGAAAAGATATTTTGAACTTATTGTGGTAATTTGAACTTTGATTATATTTTATTAATTTAATTTAAATAAGTTTAATTTAAAGATGGGAATCATCTATATTTAATTTGGATTTGAAATTATCTAGATTTAATTGAGTTGGATTTGGATTTGGATTGAATCGGATTTAAAATAACTTAAATTAAAAGTAAGATTATCTAAAGGGGGTTTTAATTTTTCCTAATCCTTATCCCGCTAGAAGTTTCCACCCCCTATATATAGAGGAAGCCTCCATATTGTTTTCCTCCACAATTATTCATCACAAATATTTTTCCACCACAAGAGAGTGCATCGTGTCGGTGTCCGCTTCCTCGTGTCAGCCGTGACGGCCTCGGGTCTAACCCCGGATGTCATTTCAATATAATATTTTATATATATTTAGTATAGTGCTCATTATTGAATTTAGTATAAAAATATATATAGCTATTTTTCTAGTACATTAAGGATCTAAACTATATTATACAATTTTTTTTCAAAATTTTAGGATTTATTTCATAACTTTTATTACTTTTTACATGTTACTTATATTGTACACTATTTACATAATATAGAATAAATGTCAAATTAGTATTAAATATTTCAGCTTGTATAAATGAGATTAGATGAAGGTTGTTTAAATAAATATTAACTCTATTTATTACCTATAGAAATTTTAAATAATGTTATAGATAATTTAGATAAATATGAAGCATATTTTAGGTTAATCATAATCCTAAGTCTAATAGGAAAGCATCAATATCTATATTATATCATAACAAAGTAACTTCTATCAATTTAAATCAAATCCTATCTACTTTAGGAGAAATCTGAAATAAATACCTATATAAACCCAATACATCCCCCTTCTATCAGCCATAATTCGAAATAATTTTAGTCCAATAGAAACTCTAAAATTCCTCATTAGAATTTAGCCCCGCTTTTTAGCAGCAAGATCAACTTGGAACGACGATATATCCTAGCTCCGAACTTCGTTTTGCCTTCAGTTTTTTTTTAAAAGAAGCGTATCGAGGTAAGGTTTCCAAAAACATATTTTAATAGACAAAATTCGTTCTGTAGTTTTCTGCAAAACTGTTTTAGTATCTAGTGTCCCAAAAATAAATGTGTTTCAGTATTTTTGCGATTTCGGGAGATTTCGGAAACGAAAATGCGATCCGTTTAGTTTTTCGGAAAGCTGATATGAAAAACTATGCCATCCTAATTTCATAATCTATTAAAGGTAATAGGTGTAGTATTAATAGTTTTCAGCATCCGAAGTTGTTCCTACACCTTCCACTTTGTGCGCTGTTGTTGATTCGTCGCCAGGACATCATCTTACCTCGCTCGGACATCACGCAAGTACACCTTGCCAAACTTTACATTATTTACATGCTTTTCTATACTGCTATCCTTTTGTGTCTCACTTGGTACATATTTCTCTTTTGCTTCATATCATGGTTACTTCTAGTTTTACGTGCACGTAGATTATTACTATTTTTTTTCTCATGTTACTAGCTATATTTTTCTATCGTATTCATGTGATAGTATTGCTTAACCTCTGTCGTGTCCCTTTCACGTGATTGAGATGAACTTGATTTGTTGACTTGTTGACTTGCCTTGACTTGACTCGTAGTTCTAGGCGAGGACCTTATGATAGACGGTGACTATACTTGACCACTCTCTGTTGTGAGCCCCCACGGAGCTGTGATAGAGACTTACTATAGGTTGTGATCTCCCACTGAGCTGTGATCTATAGGACCGTGAGTCCCCACTGAGCTGCGGTTTACTCCGATTTATTCTTAGTCATGTTTATCAGCACGATTCTCGATGGCATGCCATTTTCTTGTATTTTATTCTTGTACTACTCTGCAGTCTTTATTTCTTGTACTATTTCCTATCCTTCCTTGCATGTTAAAACTGTTAATGTAACGCCCCAGTCCCAAAATATATAGGACCAAGTACGTAGACATGCCAGCTGCATACATACGAAGCATACTCCAATATACGAAAATCTCGTATGTATACATAAGCTGTAAAGTACAGTAACCATGAAACTAATTGTAGAAGCATGGAATTTCAGAACCCGAAAGTCTATGTGCCAGACTACATGTGCCAAAGCTTGGACAAAGTGCTTCACAGCAAAAAGCAACAAATATAGACATTGAAAGAGAACTTTTTATTTTACATATAAAAGTCTATTATATGTCTAAGAAAGACTGTACAAGGGAGAATTTCTACAAAGAAAGAATCCTAAGTCTACAGCCAGCAACCACCATGCGCCTCCAGTCAGGCACAGCAATCACCATACGCCCTCAACCAGGCACATCCCACCAAGCGCACTCAGCAGGGCGCATCCTTTCAGCAGCTCAGTTATGTGCATCTCCAGTTATGTGCATCCCTTCAGCAGCCCAGTTATGTGCCGCTCTTCCAGCTAGGCTCACCTGATAAATGCTTCGACTAAATGAAGCATTTAACCCTCTGGCTGGAACCAAGGAAGAGAAGAGCACCGTAAAAACTGTGGCCAGGGGAGGCTTCGAAAGAGCCTCCAAAGGTGAAGGAAGACCGTGATCGAAACCACGGCTAAAGGAGCAGCTTTCAACACAACCAGAATGGGCTACACCCATTTTGAAGGAAGAAAGAGCTACCAAAGCCGCAGCACCGCCATTCCGATCTACGGCTCTTCCGAAGTAACGAAAACGAGGCCCGAACATTCCTATCTTTGGATGCAACAGGCACCTTCCGCCTGCCTCGAAAGCCCTCGATTCCGTCTTTTGGATGTAACAGTCACCTTCAAGTGCATCAGCGAAGACACTGCGTCGCATCTTCACCCTCGGGAGCATCTCGTCAACAGAATGCATTCGAGTACACAAGTTCATGACGGAAAGACGTGAGAGAACGAGAAGCAAACCTTCTCTCCATGCCACTATTTATAGGCCGAGCAAATCAAACCCATGCGCCAAGTGGATGGCTCTCCGAATTTCGTGCAATAAATTTGTATTAAATGGATGAACCGGATGCCTCGAATTCAGCCAAGTCAAAACGGCTATTTAAAGCACTCGAAGAACGTAACAGTTGCACCATCAAAGACGTCTCACGAAGTGGATGCGCCGGCCAGACCGCGCATCACACAGACGTGCCCTTCTACATCAAGCACATCACACAGACGCGCCCTTCAGTACCAAGCGCATCATAGGGGATGTGCCCCCATGCGTCCCCATACGCCTAGTGGAACGCCAACCGACGCGCCCACTCAGCTGTCCATCGAATGTCACAAACATTAAATGCTGAACTGACAGAGTTGGCAGCACGCCTCCCAAAGTCTGAACAGTCGGCAGCTTTTTTAGAAGACGAAGCAACGCCAACGTCAGCGTCATTATTACTCCCCTCCGACGGCTACTGCCACGTGGCCACCTAACCATCTCGCATGCGCCTTTGCGGCCATGCGCTCGAATCTGCATACGCCTCAAAAGCTGTGCGCCTCAGACTTTTCATTAATCCCTAAAGACAGAAGGAAAGTCACTGTTACAACTCCGCATGCGCCTCAAAAGCCATGCGCCCCAGACTTCTTCCTGATCCCAAAAGACAGGAGTAAAGTCACTACTGAAGCTCTGCATGCGCCTTAAAAGCCATGCGCCCAGAATGGTTCGTGACTCCTAAAGGTTACGAGCCAAAGTCCCCTCATGCGCCTAATCCTAGGCGCATCTTACCAGGTCATTCCCCCCGCCAAATCCTAGATCTCCGAGCCATGGGTCGACGACACGTGTCCTTTGACTCGACTCATCCAAGATCTCAGCAACAGAAAGATCTTCTTCTCAGTTACGTGCCGGTTCACAACAGCAACATGAAGAAGTCAACCCCCTCGATCAGGGTGCATCGTCCATGCGCCTCCATCAGCAATTAACACGTAGCGTCCCCACGTACAGGCGCATCCTACATATGCCTGCAAAACTATAAATAGAGGGATCATTTCCTTCTTTCACACACACAGATAGACCGATCTACGTGCATACATATCAACCTCCACAGCGAACAGACAGAGACTTCGTACCACCAGAGAGGCAGATACAGACACTCAACGTCTTCCTCCTCTCAGTAAACTCCAGCACCCAGAGTAATCCAGACCTTCAGAAAACTGATAACCGTCGTCAGATCGTCAACGGAGTCAACGCATTACCACTCACTCCATCGGCACAAGGGACCCAGATTAAACAAAAGTGTACTCCTAGGACTACGTCTAAGTCCTATATTGTAACACTGTTCTGTTTGTATTGAAATTTATAATCAAAGAATTTTAATGACAAATAAGCTGGCGACTCTGTTGGGGACCTCGAAAGCTGTGTCGCAGTCCAACGACGTGAAGGTGGGCTCCTCCCACAAGACGCTGGTCGTACGCCTCAATCAACAGGCGTACGAGGAGTTCATCTCTGAAGGAAGTGCGAGTCCTTCGAAGCGGTTGTCGAAGCCGAAGAAGACCCGTCGAGTCTGGGTGCGCAAGGTCGACGCCTCGGGCACCACCACCGAAGGGGATGTGCCAATCCAGCCTTCCCTTCCTGCTGACGTCCTCAGCAACCAAGATGCGCCCGCTGGTGCAGCGCATCTCTCGGGGAAATATACGGCTAACCATATTCCCCAGCCATCTCCCTCTCAGGCGAGGAAGATGCGTCGACGGAGCAGGGGCGCAGCCAATGCCCCGCGCATCACCTCTGATGCGCCACAGAAGATCTCTGTCTTTGACAGACTCACTCGCTGTAGTGGCGAGGAGAATTTGAATTCTGAGTACTACACGCCCCAGCGGCCTGGTACGAAGAAGTCCAAGGCAGCACGGGCCATGCGTCCCAAATGTGCTATGCCAGCAACAAGCCAGAAGCATGCGCTCACAATCATGCGCACTGCTGATGGTAAGTTGTACAAGATCGATTCGAGTGTTGCGGCGCCGAGAACGAGCCGACCTTCAAAGTCCTTGTCTCACTTGGGCGCATCTACTGCGTGCACAACCAAGTCGAACAAGGCAAATCTAGTGGTCTTGAACTCCCGTGCCTCCTCCGGTGGTGCGTTTGAGGTCCGTTCAAGTCACTCCAAATGCTGTGGTTCCCCCACTACTGATCGGGATACCTGTTTGGTATTAGATCTGGGGGCGCAGCACTCACTTGACCACCCCGACGCTTGGCCTTGCCATGCGCTTGAAGGGGGTGCGAAGGTGGCACTCTCCTCTAATGATCTGCGCAACGTGATTACTCATAAGCGTCGATCAGGAGAGTTAACTGACAAGCACGATGCGCCTCTCACGGGGCATACTTGTGCTGTGGTCACCATCAACTGCTATTACAAAACGGCAGTCCCACCAAGGCAGTCGGTGTTCCAGCGGCTGTAATCATCGACACCCCTCCGACGTCGCCTCGGAAAGAAGGTGTTAACAGAAGGGGAACCAATGATTTCTTCATGCAACGTGATCTCCAACTCCTCGTCAGTCCGAAAGACGACTGGCAGTCTCTCTTCCTCGTCCAAGAGCCAGCCGAAGAAAACCAAGACAGCTATCTCATCCTCCGGAGTGTTCGAAGGCACTCGAGCGAGGAAGAAGTTCTTGGAGGAAGCTGGGGGTAGTCAGACCCTTGTCGAGCTTCCTTCCGAAGATGAGTGTGTTCAAAGCACACTTGGGGCAGATCCTCGAGGCGAAGTCAGCCTTCCAGAAGCTCCTGAAGACGAGGATATTCTCCAGAACATAGCTGGGGGTAGCCTAGCATCTGCGGACCCGAGTTCCGGTGACGAAGGGGCCCTTCAAGACGGAGCTGAGGGTAATCAGGCCCTTGCAGATGCGCCTGTGGTGAATGTTCTCTCGAACATAGCCGGGGGTAGCCCAGACGAAGCTTCAGGGAAGGCAACTCCCCTACAAGGGAGTGAGGCCGAGAGCGAGGCCTCAACTCATCCATCCACTCCCGGCCGCGTCATGACAGTGAACGTGACCGAGACTGATGTCGAGTCTGATGTGCCGCCAACAGACCTTGTCCAGCGCATAGATGCCCTAGAGGGAGGTCTCAAAACCCTCTCTGTCTCCATGCAAACACTGACTCAGGCAGTGTTTGAGATACGATCAGCTTTGATGAGGACGCCTTCTGCCGGTCCTGACCCAGGGGCCAACGGAGAATCGAGTGTACCCCTTCAACGGGTATCCTCGGACACAGATCGCCGAGAAGCACCTCGGACGTCGGAGCCCTCAAATGCTCCACATCCGGTGGTGCCATCTTCCCCGACTCCCAGCTCCACAGAAGATGTGGTCGAGATGATCAGGGACCTGCGCGAGCGCTTTGAGTCCAAGATGAGACAAGAGGAGCGCCAGAAAATGGACATCCCCCAGCCTTATCCCCTCGAGTGGAACAAGGTGGTTTATCCTCCAAAGTATAAACCACAAACACTGACGCCGTACGATGGAAAGGACTCTCCTCGTCGCTACCTGATGTATTTCCAGTCTCAGACGAGACATCTTCCGAAGGAGGACGCGCTTCTTACCAACATATTTGTTGGGGCACTGAAAGGAGTGGCGTACGACTGGTATTGCAGCCTCCCCGACAATTCAATATCTTCCTTCGACGACCTGACGTGCCTCTTTCTCGACCGTTTCTACGACGGCGGAAAGGACATGACAATGGCATCCCTTATAGAGATACGCCAGAAGGAGAAGGAAACAGTTCGAGTGTTCATCAAACGTTTCCGACAGGCCTGCTTCAGATTGCCTTTGGACATGCCAGAACATGCGCTTCTCTCCTCCTGCAGCATGAACATGCTGCCTGCAGTCAAGCTCTGGCTCAACTCTACTCCTCCTTCCGACTGGAGCTCCTTGATCATTGAAACAGAAGCCGCGGAGAAGAAGGCAGCCAACGCTCGTCTTCTGGGAGTCAGTTTCCCTGCCTTCGAGGACAAGGGAAAATGGCCTGCAACCAACAACCCCGCACGAGAGGCAAAAGAAAAGCAGGCATTGACTGTCAATGCCTCAAAAGGTGCATCAGCACCTACTCAGAAGCCTCCGCTTGTACCGAGGCCGAAGGAAGTTTATTCGTTCAATGACGAAGACATCCTGCAGCTCTTTGAGATATTGAAGCAGGGCGACAAGATCAAGCTTCCGGACCTAAGCGTCCCGATGAGGTTGGGAAAGTGGACAACCCGAGGTATTGTCACTACCATCGGTTTGTCGGACACCCAACCAAGGACTGCTACGTCCTCAAGAATTACATCCAGCGCATGATCAATGCGGATGTAATCTCCGTCGACTACGAAAAAAAGACGGTATCGACCAACGTGGTGTCACTCCAGTTTGGCACCCTGCCGCCGACTACAACACAGGACGGCGTCGTCCCCATCCCTAAGGCGACAATGGAGGTGGTTAACTTACCACCAACCCGTGACAACGTGAGTGGACTCATCCCACTCACCACATCTCGAGGAGAGATCCTTTGGGTTCACCCCGATCTCGTCTCCGAGGTGACTCAACCGGAGGTACGCCCTACCTCCAAGTCCAAAGGCAGGAAGATCAAGTCTTGCCGCATGGTCTCTTCTTCAGCGGAAGAGGCACTTCCTGTGCAGACGCGTTCACAACAGAACGTCCAACCCGACGAAGCTGCCGTCGAGGTGGTGCCTCCTGGCACCATCCCTGCTGTCCAGGACGAGGGCCCGTCTAAGCCCTCAGCAGCCGATAAACAGAAGCAGATAGAGGCCCGCTTCGATAGGCCTCTGCGAAAAGAGAATGCTTCGGGGCTAGCCAAGCCCCACAACTTTGACATACTGGCGCAACTCGCCAGTACTCCTGCCCGCCTATCTCTGTTCGAGCTCCTCCGTCTTTCCAAAGACTCCCGAGAAGCTCTCTGCGAAGCTCTGAAGGATGCTGAATCCTTTCTCAGTCAGGTCAAGCAGCCGGAAGATCTCCCAATCGTGTGCAAGCACTGCCACTGTACGGAGGAGGTTATTCCCAATATAACCTTCATCCAATAGGATATGTTGCTCAAACACAATCGACACAACAGGCCGCTGTATTACACAGGGTACATCGGCTCAGTCAAGGTGAAGCGGATTCAGATCGATCCGGGGTCTTCCCTCAGCATCATCCCAAAGATGCTGCTCTCAACACTGGGGATCCCAATGTACCGACTGGCGCCCTCCAACACGACAATCAGTGGTTTCAACGCCAGCAAAAGCGAACCACTGGACAAAATACGGTTAAAGTGCCACATCGGTAACCTCAGAACTGAGGTCACTTGTTATGTCGTAGATGCTGAAGTCAACTACAATATTTTATTGGGTCGCCCATGGCTGTACGAGTACATGGGGGTGCCATCCATGCTCCACCAATGTATGAAGTACGTGTTCACCAACAACGTCATCCGTACGGAATTCGCGGACATCGACCCCTTTAAAGGGATTTAAACCTACTTCACCGATGCCGACTTATACAAGTCACCTGACGAGGAGGAGGCCAATGATGCTGATGACGAAGCAGAAACGGCAGCGGAGCCGGACATGGAGCCTGAGGTCACTCCCAATGCTCCTTTGAAGATCCGACTCAAAGGCAAACCGCCTCAGAAGTTGCCCCCCATAAGCATTAAGCTATCCGGGAAAGCCCCAGCTGCTCCTAAAGTTCCCCTGAAGATACGACTCAAGGGAAAGCCCCCTCAAACATCGGCTCCTATTGTGGCAAAACTACAAGGGAAGGCGCCAGGCACCGGAGGCACATCAGAGACACCTCTGAAGGTGTGTCTTAAGGGCAAGCCGCCGCCATCTCAGTCGTCGGAGAAGGCTCATGTAGTCCTTTCGGACTCCCAGATCAACGCTGTGGTGGACCCTCCCGATCCTACTACAGTGCTTACAGATGAAGAGCTGAGGGAATATATCTCGGCCGATGTAGATGCCCCATCCCTCGACAATATAATCCTACGGGATAAAATCTCGCATTTCATCAATAATAGAGTGTTTTTAATTATTCTAGTCTTCCACATTGGAATGCCATGTATACATTAGATCACGCTCTACGGTCGTTGCAAACACAAATAACGACCGTCTATCATGTAAATCGAGTAGTCCCGTCCCAAGGGGTCTGTTACATATTCCCACCACTGAAGTCGAGACGAAGAATCCATCATCCTCGGCAAGGTCGAGCGTCATCAAGACCTTCCGCCACTCGAGCCAGAACCAGATGTCGGCAGAATGCAACTCTATCGGTACATGGACAAGGCAAAGTACCTCATCCAAAAGATGGGTTACGACCCAAAAAGCGACAGAGGCCTGAACTACGGCAAAGGTCGACGTCTCCCTCTCCAGCTTCCAACACCTAAAGAAAAGTCGCAGAACTACTACAACAAAACTCGACCGGAGGTAGGCTATGTCACGCCGCCGTCAACTCCAGAGAGTTCAGACGCAGAGGAAGTTGGACATTCACACTCATCTGAAGCGTCAACGTGGGATTCCGATACCAGTATCGGATCTGTCTTCAAGAGAGTGCTGTCAGCCAACATGACATCTGTACAATCTCAAGAAGAAGAAGGCGAAGACCAAGCGTCAGAATTCTTCGAAGAAGAACCCTGAGCTCAACGCCTGGGACAACAATGGGAGTCTCGTTTTGAATTACGTAAACCTTCCATCGAAGACGAAGTCGAGCAGATCGACCTTGGGGGTGGATCTTCTTCCAAACCCATCTTCGTCAGCAAAAGCCTAAAAGAAGAAGACCGAGAATCTTTAATCCAGCTGGCTAAAGAATATATCAACGTCTTTGCCTGGAGCTACGAAGATATGCCGGGACTTGATCCCCAAATTGCGATGCATAGGTTGAACATCTTGTCTGATGCCAAGCCTATTAAGCAACAACAGTGGCACTTCCGTCCGGACATCATGAACGCCATCGATCAGGAGGTGGACAAACTATTGACTAGCGGCTTCATCCGTGAAGAGCAACACCCAGATTGGGTAGCCAACACCGTCCCCGTCACCAAGAAGAATAGGAAGATACGAGTCTGTATCGACTTCAGAGACCTCAACTCTGCTTGCCCGAAGGACGAATTCCCGCTTCCAATCACCGACGTGATGATCGACAACACGTGTGGCTTCGAGCGTATGTCTTTCATGGACGGGTATTCGGGCTACAACCAGATCAAGATGTTCCCCGATGACGCAAAACATACGTCATTCAGGACTCCAAAGGGCATTTTCTGCTATACAGTGATGTCCTTCGGCTTGAAGAATGCTGGTGCGATATACTAACGTGCTATGAGCACCATTTTCCGTCAGCACTTCGCAAGACAGTCGAATGCTATGTCGACGACATCGCAGTCAAGAGCCGTCTCAAAGGAGATCACCTGTAAGACCTCAAGACAGTCTTCGACCTCATACGGGCGCATCAACTCAAGATGAACCCCGCTAAATCCTTCCTTGGGGTTTCGAGCGGAAAGTTCTTGGGCTTCATCATCACGGCAAAAGGCATTCATGTCGATCCAGAGAAGACCAAAGCAATTCTTGATATGGACCCTCCGAAGAATTTCCGAGAACTTCGAGGCCTACAGGGACGTCTGGCGTACATCCGAAGGTTCATAGCAAACCTTTCCGACAAATGTCAACCCTTCACCCAGCTCATGAAGAAGGGAGTCTCTTACGTCTGGACAGAGGAATGCCAAAAGGCTTTCGATGACATCAAAGCCTACCTGACGAGCCCTCCAGTTCTGGTGGCACCCGTCGCTGGCAAACCATTCCTGATCTACGTCCGTACCGTGGATAATTCCTTCGACACCTTGCTAGCTCAGAACAGCGACACAGGCTATGAGCAAGAGATCTACTACCTTAGTCGAACTCTGATCGGGGCCGAACACCGGTACAACCTCGTTAAAAAGGAGTGCTTGGCTCTGGTATTTGCCATCCAAAAGACTCGTCATTATGTCTCGGGCCAGACAATTCACGTCATTTCCCGAGTCAATCCGCTCAGGGTCCTCATGACGAAGCCAGGATCACTGAACTCCCGGCTAGCCAAATGGGCGATCTTGCTAATGCCATACAATATGGTGTTCGTTCCACAAAAGGCTGTTAAGGGTCAAGCTCTAGCCGACTTCTTAGCTGCACACCCCATCCCGGAGTCCTCAAGACTCTATGAAGGCATCCCGGATGAGGCCCAAGAATCAAACGTCACCGAAGAAGGCTCTGTCTGGCGGATGTTTTTCGATGGCGCTTCAAGAACAGGCCCCAAAGGCCAAATTATCGCAGTAGTGGGGGTGGTACTAGTCTCCCCCGATCAGCTGGTCATCCAGCGTGCTTACTCCCTTTCGAAGCCGTGCTCCAACAACGTGGTCGAGTACAACGCGCTCATTATAGGACTCTAGCTAGCACAGCAGCTGGGGGTAAAATATCTGGAAGCCTACGGCGACTCAAAGCTCGTCGTAAATCAAATCAGAGGACAATACGAGGTTCGTCATGAAGATCTGATCCTCTATCATGAAGTTGCATTGAACATTATTTCAACCTTCACTGGGTTCTTCATCGAACATGTACCTCGTCTACAGAATCTAGAGGTCGATGCTCTGGCTGGCCTCGCAGCCGCTCTGGCGGCACCCCTCGGAACTCAACACTACGTCACGGTAGTGGGTCGAGACTTGGTCTGCCCTAAAAACAACCTGCGCTCACAAGTGGCTCACGCCATGTCAGCAGGCGCCGGTGTTAACGTCCGGGACTAGAGATTCCCGTTCATCGACTTCGCTGTCTATGGAATTCTTCCAGAGGACCCGAAAGAAGTTGTCTCGGTCAGGAGATGCTCTCTTCGATTCTACTACGATACGGCTACTAAAATGCTGTACCGACGCTTCTACGATGGACTTCTCCTTCGATGTTTGTCTAACGAAGAAGCAGCTGAAGCCCTTCGAGAAGCTCATGATGGAACCTGCGGGGCCCATCAGCCTGGTCCTAAGTTGCAAGATCGACTGCAACGTATGGGCTATTACTGGCCAACCATGGTCACCGACGCTGTTGAATATGCTAAGAAATGCCATGCGTGCCAGCTTCACGCAGACTTCATTCATACACCGTCCGAACCACTACATCCTACAGTCGCCTCCTGGCCCTTCGAAGCTTAGGGAATGGACATTGTGGGACCAATCACCCCTCCTTCATCGAGAGGACACCGCTTCATCCTAGCAATCACCGACTACTTCTCCAAATGGGCAGAAGCAGTTCCTCTGGCAGAAGTAAAAAGTTCCAAGGTGATCAGCTTCATCAAGCACCACGTCATCTACCGTTTCGGGGTACCCCAGAGGATCATCCACGATAATGGTCCTCAGTTCATCAGCCATGTCTTCAGCCGATTCTGTGACAAGAATCGCATTCAAAACATGGCATCAACCGCCTACAATCCGGCAGCAAACGGATTGGCCGAGGCGTTCAACAAAACTATCGTCAGGCTACTCAAAAAGGTCGTGTCATCTAACAAACGCGACTGGGACGAAAGGCTCGACGAATGTCTTTGGGCCTACCGCACAACGGTACGGACCCCGACAGGCAACACACCATTCTCCTTGGTCTATGGGAGCGAAGCGGTACTGCCTCTCGAGATTCAGATACCCTCATTCCGTGTATCAATCACAAACCAACTCACAGAAGAAGACAATCAACGTCGTCGTCTGCAGGAACTGGAGGCACTTGACGAAAAGCGTCTCCTAGTTCAACAACGCATCAAACTCTACCAAGCCCGTATATCACAGGCTTTCAATAAGAAGGTCAAGCAGAGGACTTTCCAAGTTGGCGACCTGGTCCTGGCAGTCAGGAGGCCGATGGTGTTGACTCACAAAACGCCAGAAAAGTTCGAGCCCAAATAGGAAGGACCTTTTATCATCGAGACGGTATACTCAAACGGTGCTTACCGTCTCGCCAAACCCAATAGGGACTTGTTCATGATGCCCATCAACGGCAAGTTCCTAAAGAAGTACTACTCTTGACATCTTTTCAGACATGTACTTCTATTCCACAAAAAAATCATACGCTTTCGGAACCCAGTTGTTCCGTAGCATCCTCCAGTAGAAGGACAACCACGTCCACATCACCTCTGAGTTGTCCCCCTACACCCTACAAGCCGAAATCTTACACCCTATAAGACTATGCTATCCTTCATGTTTACCACGTCCACATTACCTCTGAGTAAACATCCCGTACAGACAACCCCCGCGTTGCCGTACATCGATCGCAGAACTTCCACGTCCATATTACCTCTGAGTAGTTCCGCGCATCTCCCAGAATCATTCTACCACGTTCATAACATCTCTGAGTAGGAAGATTCTATCATTTGAACCCCATATTTGTCACGTCCATATTACCTCTGAGCAAATACATTGGGTCCTTCAAACTTATTATCTGTATCTGAAACCAAGGTACGCAAAAGATAATAGGTCAACACAAATCATCAAAGTTTATGACAAGCAAAAATGAACACATCGCAGAAAATGGTGTACTTCTTTATTATTTCTAAAAAAAGGAGAGTAAAGGATTATACTATCCCCAGCAAGAGTTGCAAAAAATACAAAAGAGCAGAGATTACAAGCCCTAAATATCCCCAGGGTTGGCGGAAAGCTCTGCAATTCGACGTTTCAAGTTTGCCGCCCGAGTCTCCACAGTCGCCAAGACTCGACGTTCAGCTTCTTGACGCATCGCTTCGACAGCCTCAGCAGAAGTTTCATTCTCGTGCTTCTCATCAAGCTGCTGTCTCTGCTGAATCATGGTAAGAGCTCGGAGAGTGAAAGCTGCTTCCTCCTTCTTGAACGCTACATGTTCAGCCTAGACACGTTCAGCGTCCAATAGAAGTCGGGCCCGCTGATCCTCAAGACGACGCATCTGCGCAGCAATCTCCGCGATATTTGCGTCCAGCGCAGCTCGCGTCTCCTCTGTCTCCCGTGTAGACTGAGATAATTGCTCTACTGCAGCTTCAGTCTCAGATACTTCGCGTTCCCAGACACTCACAGTGGCTTGGTAGGAAGACACAGTCTCGGCGATCAACTTCTCCTTCTCTGTATCTATCAGGACGGAGAGGTCATTCTGCTGGATGCGCCCTAACTCAGAAAGCCGCTGGTCCAACTCAGCCACAGTGGCTTCCAGAATGTCGGCTATATGCTCGTGGCCTGGGTGAACACGGATCAAGTTGATATGAGGTAATGCCAGAGTTCTTGCCGTCGTAAAGCTTCCCTTGGCGTCCGTCACTGCCGACACCCCCCTCTGCAGCATTTTGTACACTGCCTCAATGATGAATCTCATATATTCATCTGCGTCCGCCAGCACCTGTGGTGTCATGACAGGAGTTGAAGGAGCTACCCCAGTTGGCGGACCGCAAGAAGACCCGCCATCCTCGACCTGCGAGGCTTGTACCTCGGTATCAATAGGCTCTTCATCAACAGGGGCTGGACTACTAGCCCGAGGAGCCAAGGGAGCAGAAGGAGCCGGCACAGGTGTCGAGATAGTACCCCAAGTAGAAGGAGCAACACAGGGTTCCATCACACCCTTACCCTTCCCGAACTTGGAAGTACCACCGATGTCAGCGACTGCCTCTCCAGTCCCCAACGCGCTATCAACAGCCAATACCTCCCCTGGTAGAACGGAGAGATCAATACTTGTCTCCTGACCCGCCCCAGGAGTCGGGACTGTCAGACGAGTCTCTTTATCAAATCCCTCTACAGGGACAGGATCTGTCACTACCTCCTGATTGGTAGCCACCTCAGCTTTCGCCGCTGAGTCTGGAGTAGGGCTTGGCAATGATGCAGCCGACCTTTCTTCATCATAATAAGGAGGGGAATCAACCCTCTTCTCTGTCTCAACCATCTCTGTTGCCCCCGCAACAGGATCTTGCAACTCTGGAGCAACGTCATCCGAAGACGACGAACTCCACCCCACATCATCACCAGGAAGCCCCGTGTCCGCTGGACCCTCAACGTCCAAGGCCCTCACGGCAACTTGTACCTCCCTAAAATTTGCTGCAACCTTTACATCTCTTTCAACAAAATCTGGAGATAGTAAAACCTCTGTGGGAACATCTTCAAGACCCTCCTCTATTGGAGACATTACCATCGGAGGGATGCGCTCATCAGAAGAGCTTGCTACCTCCTTCGGTTTACTGACACCCGGTTTTGAAACTCGAGTCTTCTTCTTCGACGATCCCTACAAGAAGAAAAGCATAAGTCACCAAAATGACAAGATAAGCCAAAGCTACGGAGGACTCCTTACCTCAGCAGGAGCTGATTCCACTGGTGGTATAGGCAGCACTCCCATTGCCTTTGGGTTCGTCGACTTCCGCGACCTTTTTGGTATAAACGAGCCAGCTTTCGCATCAGCCCGCCTCTTCCCAACAAGAGGATCTTTCACTGATGCCGCAGCGTCAGCCCAATCTCCTTAAGCTCAGCCTTGAACTTCGAAAGCACCCAAGTGGTCAACTCGTCCCACCTCGAGATATGATGACACCAACCTTCGACCCTAAAGCTACCTTTCGGATACACGACCCTCGATGTCAGCATCCGGCTCGCGAAGGTTGAAGCATTGAAGACAAAAGTGTTAGTTGGGACTTCACTGTAGAGGCTCCCGGGATGCAAAGTTCTGCAACTGAACGAGGGACCGGTTCGTGAAGCAGATAGGGTATCCCTTTGATTCGAGGTAGCATCAATCGAAAGAGCACCTCCTAGGGCCCCTCCCTGAGAAGGAGTAAGATTCCAGGACATCCTTCTCTTCGAAGCTAGACGATAGAAGGCTGTCAGCGACAACTGGCGGTCGAGTTGTCGCATGTACAGCACCATGCCTTTTGCTGAAAAGAACCAGTCTTCTTTGACCTTCAGTATCTTCGCTTCCGTGGAGATCAGGCGGTCACCGAACAAAAAGGCGGGTTTCCAGAAGGTCACATCTTCGGATTCAGCAGATTTTAGTTTTTCGCTCTCCATCATACTCTGGAGGAAAGTCGGCAACTGGTTCTGGATCTGCAGCACCCTCTCAGGAGGTTGGTCCAGTAAGATAACACCCTTGGCAGGATTGACAACCGTCTCGTCAAAATCAACTCCCATTTGACAAAAGGAAGCATCCAGAAGGACCTCATTCAGCAGCGGAATCAACATCGATACTGGCAGAACAAAAATCAAAGGTCAGGCAAAAAGACAAAGTGTGTCAAAGCAACTCGGCGCATCATCAGGGTGTAAACCCATGCGCCTCAGTAAAAGGCTTCGGCGCATCATCAGGGCGTAAACCCATGCGCGTCAGCAAAGGCTTCGACGCATTTAGGGTGTAAACCCATGCACGTCCGCAGTTAAACCTCGGTGCATGATAAAGGCCTAAACCTATGCACGTCGGCGGGGTGAAACCTCGGCGAGGACAGAAGTCCATGCGCGTCGGCAGAAGGAAGTTAGGACATGTCAACTCAGTCGTATGATCCAAAAACCGCCGGAACAAAGAAAGTAGTAGAAAAGATGACACCCACCCGTCACAGCAGGGCGAACGTCGGCCGGAGTCACAATGGTGGTTGGGGCATCCCCCTCGGCATACTCCACCTGCTCCTTTCCCTTGCCAGCACCGCCGCGAGGAGTCTTGGGAGCCATTTCTTTGAAAGAAGAAAAGTTAGAGTTTTTGAAGAACTCTAAAGAAAGCAAAAGCAAGGAGAAGAAGAACTCTCTCTCTCTCTCTCTCTCTCTCTCTCCATCTCTTGCCTATTTATAGGGCTTGGTCGCACGCGTGACCCGATGATGTGTGATCTCAGCCGTCGCCTCGGGTTCTGTAAAGATAACCACAAATAAAACCAAAAAAGATCATCATTAATCTTTTTTAGGTTACCGAGGCATCATCATTTGCACTAACTGAGCGGAGCATGTGTCCAGCACTGACGTGTGGAGTATCTATGCGCCCTGACGGTCATGCGCCCCCACTACCATGCTTCTTATTCAAAGTATTCCAAAACTTATCCAAAAAGTTTTGAAAACTTTGAAGGGGGTCTTGTAGAAGCATGAAATTTCGGAACCCGAAAGTCTATGTGCCAGACTACATGTGCCAAAGCTTGGACAAAGTGCTTCACAGCAAAAAGCAACAAATATAGACATTGAAAGCGAACTTTTTATTTCACATATAAAAGTCTATTACATGTCTAAGAAAGACTGTACAAGGGAGAATTTCTACAAAGAAAGAATCCTAAGTCTACAGCCAGCAACCACCATGCGCCTCCAGTCAGGCGCAGCAATCACCATACGCCCTCAACCAGGCACATCCCACCAAGCGCACTCAGTAGGGCACATCCTTTCAGTAGCTCAGTTACGTGCATCCCTAGTTATGTGCATCCCTTCAGCAGCCCAGTTATGTGCCGCTCTTCCAGCCAGGCTCACCTGATAAATGCTTCGACTAAATGAAGCATTTAACCCTCTGGCTGGAACTAAGGAAGAGAAGTGCACCGCAAAAACTGTGGCCAGGGGAGGCTTCGAAAGAGCCTCCAAAGGCGAAGGAAGACCGTGATCGAAACCATGGCTAAAGGAGCAGCTTTCAACACAACCAGAATGGACTACACCCATTTTGAAGGAAGAAAGAGCTACCAAAGCCGTAGCACCGCCATTCCGATCTACGGTTCTTCCGGAGTAACGGAAATGAGGCCCGAACATCCCTATCTTTGGATGCAACAGGCACCTTCCGCCTGCCTCAGAAGCCCTCGATTCCGTCTTTTGGATGTAACAGTCACCTTCAAGTGCATCAGCGAAGACACTGCGTCGCATCTTCACCTTCGGGAGCATCTCGTCAACAGAATGCATTCGAGTACACAAGTTCATGACAGAAAGACGTGAGAGAACGAGAAGCAAACCTTCTCTCCATGCCACTATTTATAGGCCGGGCAAATCAAACCCATGCGCCAAGTGGATGGCTCTCCGAATTTCGTACAATGAATTTGCATTAAATGGATGAACCGGACGCCTCGAATTCAGCCAAGTCAAAATGGCTATTTAAAGCAATCGAAGAACGTAACAGTTGCACCATCAAAGACGTCTCACGAAGTAGATGCGCCGGCCAGACCGTGCATCACACAGACGCGCCCTTCTACATCAAGCGCATCACACAGACGTGCCCTTCAGTACCAAGCGCATCATAGGGGATGCGCCCCCATGCGTCCCCATACGCCTAGTGGAACGCCAACCGACGCGCCTACTCAGCTGTCCATCGAATGTCACAAACATTAAATGTTGAACTGACAGAGTTGGCAGCACGCCTCCCAAAGTCTGAGCAGTCGACAGCTTTTTCAGAAGACGAAGCATTGCCAACGACAGCGTCATTATTACTCCCCTCCGACGGCTACTGCCACGTGGCCACATAACCATCTCGTATGCGCCTCTGCGGCCATGCGCCCGAATCTGTATACGCCTTAAAAGCTGTGCGCCTCAGACTTTTCACTGATCCCTAAAGACAGAAGGAAAGTCACTGTTACAACTTCGCATGCGCCTCAAAAGCCATGCGCTCCAGACTTCTTCCTGATCCCAAAAGACAGGAGTAAAGTCACTACTGAAGCTCTGTATGCGCCTCAAAAGCCATGCGCTCCAGACTTCTTCCTGATCCCAAACTTGGTTAGACTTTGACTCGACTCATCCAAGATCTCAGCAACAGAAAGATCTTCTTCTCCGCTACGTGCCGGTTCACAATAGCAACATGAAGAAGTCAACCCCCTCGATCAGGGCACATCGTCCATGCGCCTCCATCAGCAATCAACACGTGGCGTCCCTGCGTACAGGCGCATCCTACATATGCGCGTATGAGCAGCCAGCCTACAAAACTATAAATAGAGAGATCATTTCCTTCTTTCACACACACAGACGGACCGATCTACATTCATACATATCAACCTCCATAGCGAACAGACAGAGACTTCGTACCACCAGAGAGGCAGATACAGACACTCAACGTCTTCCTCCTCTCAGTAAGCTCCAGCACCCAGAGCAATCCAGACCTTCAGAAAATCGATAATCGTCGTCAGATCGTCAATGGAGTCAACGTATTACCACTCACTCCATCGGCACAAGGGACCCAGATTAAACAAAAGTGTACTCCTAGGACTACGTCTAAGTCCTATATTGTAACACTGTTCTGTTTGTATTAAAATTTACAATCAAAGAATTTTAATGGCAAACACTAATCTCATCCACAAATAAATATATATTAAAATCAACTTAATGTTATTTGTACAAAATGTTGGACGGAGATAAATCTACTGCCAACAAAAAGAGAGAGATACATAGCACGATGGAAGAGTCGAGTGAAGTAAAAGACAATCCGAAAGCTAGCATCGTGAAAGTAGATTGTAAACTATGTCCTTGGCTAGAGCACCTGCAAAAATCACCAACACACCTGGAGAGATCACCAGGTCCTCCGAGGACTAGCAAGACACATAATATACATGCCTACTTTAACAGTTGTAAACCCCCTGAATTTTCAGGGAATTTTTAAATTTTTTTTTGAAGAATAGCTTGTTAATCTATTTATTTAATAATTAATTAATTATTTCTAATCAGGGTTTAATTTATATTGTAAATATATATATAGATGCAAGATTACTAAATATTGTTATTTGTTAAATAAATGCTGTTACATTAATTATTAAATTATTTATAAACTCTAACCAAGTTTCATATAGATTTATTATTAGATTATATTTATATCAATAATTAAATATATATAGTGTTATTATTCAATTGGTTTTATTTTTAGATTATATATATATATATCTATACTTATATAGATGTGGTGTTAAAATTTCTAGCAACCAAACCCATTCCTTAAGTTTAACCCTAACTTAGGCCCAACCCAGTATGGTCCTATTCATTTGGATCTCCTTCATGCATATATATATATGCATCTACTCTCAACCCTAACCCTAAACTTGCTTTCACACAAACCACCAGTCCCCCTTCATCACCGCCACCCTATCCCTCTCTCTCTCTCTCGTCTATCTCCTTCCCCCCTCCACCCGGAGCCCCGCCGTCGACGACGACGGCGTTTCCCGCGCCCGCGTGTAGCATCCGACGGCCCCCTCGTCGGCGCAACCCCCCCCGTCGGCGAGCCACCCCCCTGCGGCATGGCAAGGTAACCTCGACCCCCCGTGGCGCTGTCACGTGGATTAAATCCTCTTTGCATGCTTTAAACCAAGTTTTAATAATTAAATTCTGAATATTTAGATTATTGTAAGGATTGTTGTGATGAATAGATTGATGATTAATTAGATCTAAATGTAGGAAATCATTGGTAAATATGTAGGGGTTCTACCCTAATTTTCGTGTGATTTAATATTAATTATTGATATTTATTTATATTTAATTATGAAGTTTCAATGTTAGTAATTAATTAAATGTGTTTTCTGTTTTAATTTTTATGTAACATTTTGATTACGAATTAGAGAAAACTTTGTACATGAAAAAGTTTGTATAATTAATATAGTATTTTAAAATAATTTTTCCAGAATTTTTATAATTTAATTTATAATTACTTTATGTGAAAAACAGCAAATTTACACTGTTTAATTAATTCCGTTTTGATGCTTATTATTTAATTAATAAATAATTAAATAATATAACTTATATGGAAAATATAGATTTAATTATAAAGTAAGTTATTGAAATTTTTCCAGAATTTGATTGGTGTTTAAAATATTATATTTAGATTTATCTTGGAAGTTTTGTATTAATCAAATTGAATATTAAATATTGTTTTCAATTTATCTTATTTATTTGGTTAGTAATTAAATAATACTTATTGAATAGAAAATGTTTGTAATAGCATGTTATTCTGTAGAAAAATAATTCCAATATTTATTTATTATTATTTATAATTATTTGGATTTAGTTGTGTAATTTCTAGATTTATTACATAAGTTGAATATATTATATAATTAATTGTTATTAATTATATAAATATTGTAAATTTTGTGAAGTGATATGATTCTATTAGAAATGTGTAAATATGGTATTTAGGAATTTATTTTATGTATTTTAGATATATTTATAAATTTTTAAGACTTAAAAGTAATTTTGAGAATCATGTTTAGGTTTATGTAATCAATTGTGTAATAATTATTTATTGATTTAAATAATTATTAATTTTGTATTACTACCGTGAATTTAGTTTTAATGATTAAATTTAAGGTTGGTGGTAATTTATTTGGATTTATCTAGAATTATTAAGTACTTATTGTTATTATTCAACTAGTTATTTAATAAATAGTTTAATGGTAATAATTTATTTTCTGTAAAATATATATAATATATATTTATTATTCTGATATTATTTAGTTTATTATTAAAATAGACTAAAAATGATTTTAAGGATTTTTACTATTTAAGTTAGTATTATTAGGAATTGTGTATTCATGTGTGTATTAAAATGGTTGGTTAATTGATTATCATTAATTAGTTAATTAATTATTAAATATTTAGTTGTAAATAAATTTCAGAATATAAATGGTATGATAAAAAGTATGGTTACCTATTTATTATTGTATAATTATTATTCATAAAAATTTGATACTAGTTAGCTAGTAGTACTAGATTAATTTAAATTATAGATTACTTAGCAATTAAATGAATTGTTTAAATTGTTTAATTAGTAATTAATTAGAGATAAATTTTGTTTAGGATTATTTGCTTCTCGGGACTCGGACTCTACTTTGGACCCAGATACTCAGTTGCTGGACACAGGCAAGTACACCTTGCTTGATTGTATATTTTTGCAGTTAGTTTATGTTACCTAGTTACTTCTCAGTTGTGTGCACGCGTCTAGTAGTAGTGGACTTATCCCGTGTATTGTGAAGGTATGTGGTACCTTCTAGCCGGACACCGTATCATACACGATCACTATATGAGTGAGTTGAGAGCATGGATTTGTGTGTCGACTGATCATTGGCACGTGAGTTCGCGTCTGGTCTAGTGGTTGGTACAGGTCTACTTATATATACTATGACGTCTTGCATATTATTTGTACCGCGTATACGGTACGGATATACATTGGGTGGGGAGAGTCTACTAGTGGTGTATGAGAATTTCTGTTTCCAATGGACGCTGGATGCTCGTAGCCCCTCGTTTCTCAAACCGTAGAACGCTTGGTGGCCGTTTCTTCTTCTTCTCCCCCTCTCATGTGCCACTAGAGATGTCTCGAATGCATTTTACACATAGATGGTTAGTTTACCTGTCGTATGTTGCATGATATATCCTGTCCTTGTTTGGTTGGGGAGATGTTATGTTACATTTTGTTCTAGTTATTTATATACTGCCCTGTACTATCATGCATGTCGATTTCTTGTGTACTTGTTACGTCCCTCTGAGGACCTGGCACCTTTTCCAGATTGGGACGAGCACAGGTACCGACGGACTACGGAGATTGGAGACTTTTGCTGACGAGGACTTCAATGTTGAGCCTCGTGAGTTTCTTGAGTTCTTAGGTGATTTCTGCTAGTGGCTATCTATTTCTTTTCTGGTTCAGTTGTACTCTTTTAGTAGTTCATTCATACATTTATTGGTAGATTATTTTCCACTAGTCATGACTTGTAGTTTGATTCAGAGTTATTTTCATTCCTTTCAGCTTTATTCTGTGATTTTTTCTGTGGATGAGATTAGTATTTACCTGCCTGTATTGTTATTTAGTTGTTACTTCAGCGTACTACGATCGAGTATAGTCCATTAAATTGGGGTTTTTCTATACTTGATCGTACAGCTGGTATGCCACGTGTTCCTGGTCCCACATATTTGGAACCGGTGCGTGACATATTTTTAGTAGTGGTCCATGCAGGTCGAAAAAATATTGTTTGGTTACTTTATCGTACCAAGCAAGCCTGCGTATAGGATTAGGACTATCGTGTCTCATCCACAATTGATTATTTTTATCCTTTGATCTCGTTTGATTTCGACTCATTTCAAACTCCTCGAAATACTTGATCTCTTCTTTGATTTATATCTTCTGACTCTTTGACTTCCTTGCAATTATATCCTTCTCGATCTAATCTACCGTACCCCTTGCTTGTCATGATTGATAGAGGTTTGGAAGATGCTATACTATATACACTCTTGAGTTAACTATATGGCTAGATGGGTTACCTTGGCAGCTAATTATGCGGTTGAGTCTATAATTGAATTCTTGGAAAGTACTAAATATTGCAGGTTGATGAACACCATATTTTTGAAAGATATAATTTTTGCATGAATGATTAGTTAATTCAAAGTTGAGTAGTAATGATATATCAATTTCGAATGATAGTGAGAAAGATTACTTATACTCATATGGGAAAGACTGTTAGAAGTTGATTAATAAAATAAACTCGATGATCGATTTGAGAGGATGATTTAAAGTTTTGATTTGAGTTTAAAAAAAAAATTCTATGATTGGTTAGAGAGGATATAAAATCAACTTGATGATTAAAAATTTAATTATTCACATTGCTACATGAGATTTAAATTGGTTGATGATTTATGTTGGTTTCCAAAATAGAAGAATAAATTTTTTTTTAAATTTGAGGATAGATGATTGTAAATAGAAATAGTTAAGAGTTGCCTATGAGATTTATATTTCTTTAAAGATTGAATATTTTGACCTTGATGAAAAAAAGGGGTTTATTTAAGAAGAATTTATAAATTTGATGCATTTTATAAAGTGATTTAAAATTTGGAGTTGGAAAATTTTAATCTAAAAATTTTGAGGAGAAAAGAAAAGGATGTTTGTACTATAATAAAGTTTATTTCGAGGATCGATTTAGAAATTTGAGGTATTTTTTTTATGATTGAATTTTGTTTGATGGAACAAATTTTGATTAAAAAATAAAAAAATTGAGATTTAAATCTTTCTAGATTGATAAATTTTTATTGAAGTTTCTTTTGGAAAAAAAAGAGAAGAAGAAATTAGTATTATGATAATATTTATCTCGGTGATTGATTTAAGTATTTTCATAAGAGAGTTACAATCTTTTATATTAGGTAAACTGAATTAAAGTTGAGGAAAAAAAAAAGGGGGAAAAATAAAAGGGAGTTGGTGTGATGATAAAAGGGATTGGTTGGGTATTTTAAAGTTATAATTATGATTATATGCGACGATCTTAAAGAGATTAAGGAAATTGGTGGATGATTGTTTTGATTTAAAGATTTTATACTGAAGGAATTTATGAAGAAATTTTATTTACAGGAATTTGATTTTTTTTATCTTGATGAGGAAATAAACATAGAGGATGTTACTCTAATGAGATAGAAGTGTCACACCTTAGTTGCCATATTTTTCATAGCCATGATAGTGATTATATGCAGTTATAGTTAAGTCATCGACCCATGTGACTATGTCTTCTTCTTAAAATTTATCATCCTTGTTCTCGACGCTAAACTAGTATCATGATTCCCTAATTGTTTAGAGCTATAGATGTCTATAAATTTTTCTTGACCATACCCCAAATCCGTCAACCAGTATATCTTCTCCTATATTTTAGTATTATATTATTAGTATTAATATTAGGAATATCTATTTAGTTGTTTGTTACTTTACCTGTAGACAATATTGGTTGATATTTTCTGTAATAAAAATTTTTCTTCACTTTTAGCTCATGCCACGGTTGCCGAGCTAAATGCTGTAAGGATTTTTTTTATTATCTAATTAGTTTATTTTCTTTCCTGATTTACTATTTATCGTGCTGCATAATTCTAGTACTATCGATCCAAAATTTGTTTTCTTAAGCAATAATGGAAAGCAGATCATTACGTCTTATCCTTTTGAATAGACCAAAGGATTTTTTTTTTCTTCTCATGTTAGAATTATTATTGCTTCTCTAGAAAATTCTATGTTGTTGCTACAATTTGGTAGGATAAACTTGCTTCCCTAAAGAGACAGTTAGAGGTACTAGTTCAATTCTTATAAGTTGGGTAGTATACCTTGTAGTCTAGCATCATACTTTTCTCAGGACCATTAAGAAATTATAGTTGGATAACACTGACTATATGTTGGTATAAGTATTTAGATTACCTAGACATAACTTTGTGGGTTCCTATCCCTAGCTCAACTAAGGTTAGAGATTCATAGGGCAACTAGAAAGGTCAAATCATTATTTGTGTTTTGGACTTGAACTATCTTGTACTTTCTTTTCTTCTGTACGTTTATTTTTATCGTCTTGACTAATACTGCTGTTATAGCCTAGTTTTTACAAGCTTTTTCTTTCTCAAGCTTGTTCTTGACACATATATTATTGGGTGCACCCACTAAAATGTTGTCTAATCAGAATCGGTGCATGATGGTCTGGCCAACCTAGTGCATGTTGATTCGCTTTCCCTATGATTATTTTATGCAGATGAAGATATAGTAAACCTGTCCTAGGATCTCATTTGCGACCGTTTGACAATTTTTTTTTCTTGAAACATTTATTCGCATTGGACCTTCAAATTTGTAATCGACCCCCATCCCCCTTGAACTCTTCTTTATTCTGCGTCTTAGTATAGAATTTCTCTTTATAACCCTTATTAGCTATGATTTATAGTAGAACCATCTTTCTACTAAGTCAGTTAAGTATACCTTGTATGATATCTTATTTTAGTAATACCCTTAGCACCCTAGTAGCCATCTTAGACTGATTTTAGTCGGACATTTAGCAAATAAAAGTTTTCCTATTATCCTTTTCTTGGTTCATATCATTTGATCCCTTACCATGACTTGGGTAATTGAAGCACAATATTAGGATTTTTCTTCCAATAATTGCACCATTATGATCTAGACAAACCGCACCATAGACATGACATTTATGCCCCCATAAACACACCTTTAGGGCTCTATTTTAATAACTCTACTTGTTTGACAATCTTTTCCTTAGAATAGACTATTTGTCCTCTCCTTATCCTATTAGATTTGACCATGCAATATCGATCTATTCCCTGATCACTTGGAAATCCTATGACCTATGCCGGACCTAGAACATATTCTTGTAGGATATGATGCCAGTTTTGACCCCTCTATAAACCTCCAAGTATCATTGTAAATTGTCTTGTTGAGTAAGTTACAATTTACATATTACTTTTCATTGATTTCTTATTATTTCTTCGGTATTAGAATTATTTAAATTCGAGGACGAAATTCTTATAAGTTGGGTAGATTGTAAACCCCCTGAATTTTCAGGGAATTTTTTAATTTTTTTTTTTTGAAGAATAGCTTGTTAATCTATTTATTTAATAATTAATTAATTATTTCTACTCAGGGTTTAATTTATATTGTAAATATATATATAGATGCAAGATTACTAAATATTGTTATTTGTTAAATAATGCTGTTACATAATTATTAAATTATTTAAAACTCAACCAAGTTTCATATAGATTTATTATTAGATAATTTATATCAATAATTAAATATATATAGTGATTATTCAATTGGTTTTATTTTAGATTATAATATATATATCTATACTTATATAGATGTGGTGTTTAAAATTCCTAGCAACCAAACCCATTCCTTAAGTTTTAACCCTAACTTAGGCCCAACCCAGTATGGTCCTATTCATTTGGATCTCCTTCATGCATATAATAGCATCTACTCTCAACCCTAACCTAACTGCTTCTACACAACCACCACCCCCTTCATCACCGCCACCTATCCCTCTCTCTCTCTCTCGTCTATCTCCTTCCCCCCTCACCCGGAGCCCCGTCGTGCGACGACGGCGTTTCCCGCGCCCGCGTGTAGCATCCGGCGGCCCCCCTCGTCGGCGCAACCCCCCCTCGTCGGCGAGCCACCCCCCTGCGGCGTGGCAAGGTAACCCCGACCCCCGTGGCGCTGTCACGTGGATTAAATCCTCTTTGCATGCTTTAAACCAAGTTTTAATAATTAAATTCTGAATATTCAGATTATTGTAAGGATGTTGTGATGAATAGATTGATGCATAATTAGATCTAAATGTAGGAAATCATTGGTAAATATGTAGGGGTTCTACCCTAATTTCGTGTGATTTAATATAATTATTGATATTTATTTATTTATTATGAAGTTTCAATGTTAGTATTATATAAATATGTTTTCTGTTTAATTTTTATGTAACATTTTGATTACGAATTAGAGAAAACTTTGTACTGAAAAGTTGTATAATTAATATAGTATTTTAAAATAATTTTTACAGAATTTTTTAATTTAATTTATAAATTTTATGTGAAAAACAGCGAATTTACACTGTTTAATTAATTCCGTTTTGATGCTTATTATTTAATTAATAAATAATTAAATATATAACTTATATGGAAAATATAGATTTAATTATAAAGTAAGTTATGGAAATTTTTCCAGAATTTGATTGGTGTTTAAAATATTATATTTAGATTTATCTTGGAAGTTTGTATTATTAAAATTGAAATTAAATATTGTTTCAATTTATCTATTTATTGGTAGTAATTAAATAATACTTATGAATAGAAAATGTTTGTAATAGCAGTTTATTCTGTAGAAAAATAATTCCAAATTATTCTATTATTTATAATTATTTGGATTTAGTGAGTAATTTCTAGATTTATTACATAAGTTGAATATATTATATAATTAATTGTTATTAATTATATAAATATGTAAATTTTGTGAAGTGATATGATTCTGTTAGAAATGTGTAAATTGGTATTTAGGAATTTATTTTATGTATTTAGATATATTACGAATTTTTAAGACTTAAAAGTAATTTGAGAATCATGTTTAGGTTTATGTAATCAATTGTGTAATAATTATTTATTGATTTAAATAATTATTAATTTTGTGTTACTACTGTGAATTTAGTTTTAATGATTAAATTTAAGGTGGTGGTAATTTATTTAGATTTATCTAGAATTATTAAGTATTATTGTATTATTCAATAGTATTTATAAATAGTTTATGGTAATAATTTATTTTCTGTAAAATATATATAAATATATATTTATTATTCTGATATTATTTAGTTTATTATTAAAATAGACTAAAAAATTTTAAGGATTTACTATTTAAGTTAGTATTATTAGGAATTGTGTATTCATGTGTGGTATTAAAATGGTGGTTAATTGATTATCATAATTAGTTAATTAATTATTAAATATTTAGTTGTAATAAATTTCAGAATATAAATGGTATGATAAAGTATGGTACCTATTTATTATTGTATAATTATTATTCATAAAAATTTGATACTAGTTAGCTAGTAGTATAGATTAATAAATTATAGATTACTTAGCAATTAAATGAATTGTTTAAATTGTTTAATTAGTAATTAATTAGAGATAAATTTTGTTTAGGATTATTTGCTTCTCGGACTCGGACTCTACTTTGGACCAGATACTCAGTTGCTGGACACAGGCAAGTACACCTTGCTTGATTGTATATTTTTGCAGTTAGTTTATGTTACCTAGTTACTTCTCAGTTGTGTGCACGCGTCTATAGTAGTGGACTTATCCCGTGTATTGTGAAGGTATGTGGTACCTTCTAGCGGACACCGTATCATACACGATCACTATATGAGTGAGTTGAGAGCATGGATTTGTGTGTCGACTGATCATTGGCACGTGAGTGATCGCGTCTGGTCTAGTGGTTGGTACAGGTACTTATATTACTATGACGTCTTGCATATTATTTGTACCGCGTATACGGTACGGATCTACATTGGGTGGGGAGAGTCTACTAGTGGTGTATGCGAATTATGTTTCAATGGACGCTGGATGCTCGTAGCCCCTCGTTTCTCAAACTGTAGAACGCTTGGTGGCCGTTTCTCTTCTTCTTCTCCCCCTCTCATGTGCCACTAGAGATGTCTCGAGTACATTTTCACATAGATGGTTAGTTTACCTGTTCGTATGTTGTTGATATATCCTGTCCTTGTTTGGTTGGGAGATGTTATGTTACATTTTTTGTTCTAGTTATTTATATACTGCCCTGTACTATCATGCATGTCGATTTCTTGTGTACTTGTTACGTCCCTCTGAGGACCTGGCACCTTTTCTAGATTGGGACGAGCACAGGTACCGACGGACTACGGAGATTGGAGACTTTTGCTGACGAGGACTTCAATGTTGAGCCTCATGAGTTTCTTGAGTCTAGGTGATTTCTGCTAGTGGCTATCTATTTCTTTTCTGGTTCAGTTTACTCTTTTAGTAGTTCATTCATACCATTTATTGGTGGATTATTTTCCACTAGTCATGACTTGTAGTTTGATTCAGAGTTATTTTCATTCCTTCCAACTTTATTCTGTGATTTTTCCTGTGGATGAGATAGATTTACCTGCCTGTATGGTTATTTAGTTGTTACTTCAGCGTACTACGATCGAGTATAGCCATTAAATTGGGGTTTTTCTATACTGATCGTACCGCTGGTATGCCACGTGTTCCTGGTCCCATATATTTTGGAACCGTGGGCGTGCAAAAGTTTTACATGCAAGGAAGGATAGGAAATAGTACAAGAAATAAATACTACAGAGTAGTACAAGAATAAAATATAAGGAAATGACATGCCATCGAGAATCGTGAGATAACCATAATAAGAATAAATCGAAGTAAACCGCAGCTCAGTGGGGACTCACGGTCCTATAGATCACGCCCAGTGGGGACTCAAAACCTATAGTAGTCTCTATCGCAGCTCAGTGGGGGCTCACACAGAGAGTAGTCAAGTATAATCGTCATCTATCACAAGGTCATCGTCTAGAAACTACGAGTCAAGTCAAATCAAGATGTCAACAAGTCAAGTCCATCTCAATGTCAAAGGAAAACGCAGAGGCTAAGCAATACTATCACTAGACAGAATACGATAGAAAAATATGGCTAGGTAACATGAGAAAGAAAGTAATAATCTACATGCACGTAAACTAGAAAGTACCATGATATGAAACAGGAGAGAAATATGTACAAGTGACATAAAAGAATAACAGTATAGAAAAGCATGTAAGTACTTAAAATTTGGCAAGGTGTACTTGCCTGATGTTCGAGTGAGGTAAGATGATGTCCTGGCAACGAATCAACAACATCGCACAAAGAGGAAGGTGTAGAAATAACTTCGGATGCTGAAAATAGTCTATTATCTAATTAAATTAATACTACACCTATTACTTTATTTAATAAATTTAGAAGTTAGGATATGGATAGCTTTTTGTATCATCTTTTCGAAAAACTAAACGGATTGCATTTTCGTTTCAGAATCTCCCGAAATCGTAAAAAATACCGAAACACGTTTATTTTTTGGACACTAGATACTTAAACAGTTTTGCAGAAATTTACGAACGAATTTTGTCCATTAAAATATGTTTTTGGAAACCTTACCTCGATATGCTTCTTAAAAAATGAAGGCAAAAACGGAGTCGGAGCTAGGAGATATCGTTGTTTGCCATTAAATTGTTTTGATGAAATCTTAATACAACAGACAGTGATACAATATAGGACTTAGATGTAGTACTAGGAGTACACTTTGTTTAAGCTGGGTCCTTAGTGCCAATGGAGCGAGAGGGTATGCGTTGACTCCGTTGACCGGCTGACGGCGGTTATCGGTTCTCTGAAGGTGTGATTGATCTGGGTGCTGGAGCTTGCTGAGAGGAGGAAGACGTTGAGTGTCTAGAACTGCCTCTCCGGTGATTCTCTGTTGTGGATTCTCTGTGAGTCTTGTGTTCTGAGTCTCTGTGTGTGTGAAGGGGATGATCCTTCTATTTATAGTTTGCAGGCTGGCGCTCATGCGCGCATGTAGGATGCGCCGGTGTGGGGACGCCACGTGGAGGTTGCTGATGGAGGCGCATGGATGCTGCGCCCTGATCGAGGGGGAGAACTTTTCATACTGCTGTTGTGAGCCGGCACGTAGCAGAGGGAAGATCTTTCCGTGCTGAAATTTCGGATGAGTTGAGTCAAAGGACACGTGTCGTCGTCTCATGGTTCGAAGATCTCGGATTTGGTGGAGAGAAGTGATCTGGTGAGCTGCGCTTGGATTGGGCGCAGGAGGAGGCTGCGGCTCATAACCTTTAGGAGTTACAAACCATTTGGGGTGCATGGCTTTTGAGGCGCATGCAGGCGACTTTCCTTCTGTCTTTCGGGATCAGAGAGCAGTCTGAGGCGCATGGCTTTTGAGGCGCATACTGAACTTCAACCGGAGACTCTTCTTGTCTTTAGGGATCAGTGAAGGTTGAGGCGCATGGCTTTTGAGGCGCATGGGTTTGGACGCATGGCCGTAGAGGCGCATGCGGGTGTGGACGCATGGCCGTAGA